>JALCCG010000116.1:0-63363 GCA_023212695.1 Sporisorium sorghi | reverse complement strand
ACAATGTGTGTTAGACAGAAAATTAAAGACACAAATGGAGGATGGAAAAAAAAAAAAAAAAAAAAAAAAAAAAAAAGTAAAACAAAAAAAAAAAAAAAAATTTTTTTTTTTTTAAAAAAAAAAAAAAAAAAAAAAAAAAAAAAAAAAAAAAGAAAAAAAAGAGCTGAGCAGCAGCAACAGCAGCAGCTGTTGCCGCCCTTCAACTCCACACTTTCCCGATTTTCTCCCAAAAAAAAAAAAAAATCCAATTTTGGCAGGAAGAAAAGAAGCTCTGACCGCTGCTTTCGGCTGTGTTCCTCAGCCTTCTTCTTGCTCTCTTCTTCTTTTTGCCGGCTTTTCACCGAACCGCTTAGTTACTCAATTTATTATTATTATTATTATTTTTTTGCTTTTTTGGTTTGACTGCTGCTGAGCCACGGTTTGGCCCGATCTGTCTTCTTCTTTCCACAACCTTGCAAAGGCAGCAAGCAGCGCGCGCGGGTTTAGCGGACGCTCAACACCAAGTCAGGAACCGGCTCTCGAAGCTTCCAGACCGATTTCGAGTGCATCGCGGGGGCATACAAACACCATCACAGACCTCTTCGACCTGCACGATGTCGCTACTGTACTAGCTAGATGCTGAGCTTGATGATGAAAAAGAGTCATGAAACCTCCTCGTGAGCCGTTTGCATTGCAAATTGCAGTCCGGGTCCCGAGCTTTGATTTTCTAGCTTCAACAGCGAAGCGCTTCTTGCGGTCGGCCTGTCTGGTGTTGAGTTGATGATGAGCTTGCTCAACATCGTCTTGCCATTCAACACCCTCCTTCTCACACCATCTACCTCCGCTTCTGCAACGCACATCGATCACAATGGTACGTAGCTGCTTCTTTTAGCGACGACGATTGGCAGCGAGCAGCATCGCTTCCTCCGCTCACAGATGATTCATCGGACCACCTCTTGCTGACCCATATCACCTTCCTCGTCTATACCACCTTCGCAACCTCCGACGCCATTCTCACGCCTATCATCGACTCGCTCTACACAGGCCACTCAATCTACCATCCGCTCGATCAAGTCGGTTGTGCCGCTGCTCGACCGCGTGCTCGTGCAGCGCTTCAAGCCCGAGACCAAGACCTCGTCGGGTCTCTTCCTCCCCTCGTCCGCCGCCTCGTCGCCTTTGCCCGAGGCGAGCGTCATCGCCACCGGGCCCGGCGCCCCCGACAAGGACGGCAAGATCGTCCCCACCTCGGTGCAGTCCGGCGACAAGGTTCTGCTTCCCAGCTGGGGCGGCAACTCGATCAAGGTCGGCGACGACGAGTACCTGCTCATCCGCGACTCGGAGATCCTCGCCAAGATCAACGAGTGAACGGAACAAGACTCTCTGTACCATCAGCATCACCCAAAATTTCGATTCTTTAGATAGGTGAAACGCATGTTCTAGGGCTCATCCTTCGCTTTGACTCGAAATCTCACTTCCGATTCATCTGCAGCCACCGCTCACCACTCGCAAACCTCATTCGATCGTCCGCAACGTGTGTACCACACTGTGTTCGGCCAGTCAAGTGCTGCATTGCATCAACCATGGCCTCCGTCCACCTCATCCACACTCGACTTGGCCGCATTCGAACCTTTCGGCCCAGCTGACGAGGGCACGCCGATCAGATGCCGACTCACCGCAGCCAGTCCGCCGTACGCGCCCGTTTCCAGTCCACCCACGACCCCCACAAACGAGCCGCGCTTGCTCGCTGCTGGCATCGCCGGTCTCTTCTGCTCCTTCTTGTCGTCTGTCTCGTTGCCTGCATCCTCTGCCTCCAGCGCCTCGTCTTGAGTTGTTTTTGTGTTGTGCGCTTCATCATACGCCTCGCGTGAGATGGCGTTGAGCGAAGTCGTCTTGAGTGCGCCGGCCAGTGAGGCGCCCATCCAGGCGAGCAGGTTGGCTGCAAACGCAGGCGCCGCTCCTGCTTGGTTGCCCTTCTTGCCCTTGCTGTTGTGGGTTAGCGTTGACACGTCAGGCCACGGGTCGTTCAGCACTGCTACTGAGCGGTGCAGACTCACGCCTTGCACCTTTTCCTTCTCCTCGATTTGCCCGCTAGCCTTGAGATGACGGGCAGCATGCCGATCGACCGACAGTCGCCCGCCCGGCTGCTCTGCCTTCTTCTCGATAGCCATCGCCAGTTGTGTTCGAAATCGATTCGCAAAGCCAGGCAGCATCGCCGTTCCACCAGACACGAGCACGTTTTCGCACATGGTCCGGCGCAGGTCGATCGGCAGCTTCGAGATGGCCGAGACCGTCATGTCGACCAAACCGGCATCGTCGTGGTCGCCCTCTTCGAACAGGAATTCGGCCGCTCGTTCTCGCACCCAGCCGGGAATCGCAATCACGCCAGCTACCTGGTTGGTACCAGACGCGCCGGTCAATGTGGAAGAAGACACGGCGGGCGGAGGCGAGACGCTTTGAATGAGCGAAGCGGTGCCTTGCGGGTCGACCGAATCAGCAGTCACGGCAAAGGCGAAAGGCGTGGCGGTGGAAGCTGAGGAAAACTTTTTACGGACAGAAGCTGCTGCTGATGTGGCGTCCATGTCGGTCGACTCGAGTTCCAGTGCAGCGAACAAGTCTTCGAGCCCGCTCACATTTGGATCGTACGAGCTGACGAACAGCGCTTTCGACTTGATCTGCTCCAGCCGATCGTCCGTCAGCAGCGACGGATCAATTGCACGCGTCCTCTCTCGAAGCGACTTGGCAGAGTCTTGCAAGCTCGCCTGCGCAGCGACAAACTTGCCGTATCGCAGCAGCAGCCGCTTGAGCCTCGCGTTCAACCGCCGGCCCGCTCGCGTCGTTGAGACCGTACAACTCGTCAGTGGCCGTCCATAGTACACTGGCACCAGCGTCGCCTCGAGATACCCCACCTCGAGAACGAGACCCGTGATCCTACCCACGGCCAGCAGACTGAGCAGCGGCGCCGGCACAAACGACACGGACGGCACCTGGAGATTGTTGAACAGCACAGTGCAGATCATCTCCTTGATCGAGTTGGGCAGCATCGGATTCTCGACCACGAGCACTTTCCTCTGCTTGGGATCCACCATGAGATGCTGCGTAAATGCGTTGCGGAGCAGCTGCGTGAGCTGTGCCAGCACGATCGCGCGCTTGCCTCGACGCACCTGGTCGTCGACGCATCGTTCAAAGTCGAGATCCCAAAGCGTGTCTCCCGTGCCGTACAGCTTTGAGACTGAAGAGGTGGAATCGAGTTTAAGGTAGGAAGTTGAAGGTTGGGCAAAGCTGACCGAAGGGACGATGGCGCGTGGACGAGGTTCGCCGCTGAACCCAAACTTGGAGTATTTGCTGCCAATGTCGAGCACGATCCTGTCCTCCGTGCCAAACAGCGAGTGTCGTCGAGTCACGCCCGAGTAGGCAGAGTATGCTTGCGAGCTTGAAGTCGCGGTTCCTGATCTCGATGTGCTTGGAGACGGAAGTTGTGCCGATGACGAAGACCTGCTCGGTGCTGCGGCCGATGTTGGCTGGAATGACACCTTGCGAGTGTCGGTCGCAGCTGAGCTTGCGCTTGATCTTGCGACCGCTGACTCTGCATGCTGTTCTGCGCTCGACATTGTTTGCAGCAGCTGTCAGTCGGATCTTCCAGCAAGGGAAAGCGCATGCTGATGGAAGAAGCTCGGCAAGTGCGAGCCAGCGAGAGACCAACACTTTTCGTGTTGCTACAATTTTCAGTCTGTCACGCGTGTCAAAAAAATCATCTGGGCGTGGGAAGAAAAGAAAAACGAAGCGGAAGAGCCGCCGCGCGGTGTTGGTCTGTGCCAAAAGCAAGGCTCAGCCGCCAGCCAATTCGAGCTCGCCATCCTTGCATCCAACTCTCATCAACCTTGGCCTCTTCCAACATTCTCAGCTCTCGTCTGCATAGCTACCGTCAAAATGTCGAGCCTCGGCGTAGATCCGCTTCCAAAGACAGACTCGTCCATCACAAGTCAACGGCCCTCGGCACACACACAGCGATACGACCGACAGCTGCGACTCTGGGCCTCGTCAGGACAGTCGTCGCTCGAAAAGTCAAGGATCCTTGTCATCGGAGCATCAGCACTATCAGCACAGATCCTCAAGAACCTCGTGCTGCCCGGCATCGGCTCGTTTGTGCTGCTCGACGATTCCATCGTCGACGGCGCCGATCTTGGTGTCAACTTCTTCTTGCAGCCTGGCGAGAGCGAGGGCAAGTACGCGGCCGAGGAGATGTGCCGTCTCTTGACAGAGATGAATACCAGCGTCGTTTCAGAGGCCAAGCTGGAGAGCCCCGCGTCGCTATTGCGATCCAGCCCGGACTTCTTCGCCGGGTTCACGCTGGTCATCTCTGTCAATCAGTCGAGGTCGTTCGACTTGGCCCTCTCGGATGCCTTGTGGGCCTTGCAACCTCCGTCGCCCCAAGTACCTCTGCTTCGCGTACGCAGCGCCGGCATGCTGGCCGAGATGCAGATCAGCCTCAAGGAGCTTGGAATCATCGAAACACACCCAGATAGCGTAGTCGATCTGCGAATCACACGACCCTTTCCAGAGCTGCTCGAACTCGCTCAGCAATTCGACCTCAACACGAGCGACACGCTCGAACACAGTCATATTCCGTTCCCAGTCATTCTCGTCAAGAAGCTCGTCGAGTGGCAATCTACCCACGATGGCAGCCTGCCTACATCCAACGACCGCGACGCCTTTGTCAAGTTGATCAATGCATCACGACTAGCGGGCAACCCCGATGCCGAAAACTTCGACGAGGCGGTCTCGGCTCTGGGCAAGCATCTGTGGCGTCCTCTTGCTTCCAATGGTGTCGGCGGTGGAGGCGTGCCTGACAAAGTGGAAGCCATGTTCAAGGATACCGCCTGCGACGAGCTCACGCCATCTTCGACCAACTTTTGGATCTTGGCGCGTGCCTTGCGCGAGTTTGTGGCCACATCGCCTACACGGTCTCTGCCTCTGTCTGGATCAGTGCCAGATATGAAAGCCACATCCTCGGGCTACATCAAGCTGCAGAACACGTACAGGACCAAAGCATTGCAGGATCTGGCACAGTTCAAGCAGCTCGTCACCGAGACGTGCAAGGCGGCCGGCGTCGAGGGCAAGATTGCCGAGGACGAGATCGAGGCGTTTGTCAAGCATGCGGGCTATCTCAAGCTGATCCGAGGGCGCAGCGAAAGGCAGAGGAGCGAGGCGCCGAACCAAGAAGCCGCGATGCTCGCCTTTCTGGACCCGGTTAACCCCTGCACTTTCCAGCATCACATTGCTCTCGCGGCAGCCGACCAGTTCTTGGAGCAGCACGGCAGATACCCGGGAATTTCGCACGCCTCGTCTTCCTCATCCGCATCTGCTGCCGCTGTATCCCACACTACTGCTAATAGCATTGAAACGGACTCTTCCTACAATGCGCCTCGCGCGGCTAAAAGGCAAAAGTCGGAAACACCCACGGGCGAGCTCGACTCGAGTGTGCTCGACGTCAAGATGCGCGACCTTGCAACCGTGCAGGATACCTCGAAGGACGAGCAAGAGCTGCTTGCACTCGCCCGCAAGATCGCCACGACCCAATTTGGGCTTGCTGACGATGGCGACGAGTGGGACAAGATCGAGCAAAGCGTGGGCGAGCTGGTGCGATCGGGCGATGCCAGTCTGCCTCCCACCACAGCGCTGTTGGGCGGAGTGGTGGCGCAAGAAGCGGTCAAGCTCATCACCAAGCAGTACATCCCAGCAGACAATACGGTGATCTACGACGGCATCCAGCAGGCGATTGGTGTGTTTGGATTGTAGAACAGATCTTCCAGCAATGCGATCGCTGTTCCCCACTTCTGTCTGACAGCCTTCATTCAGCATGACGTTGGCAAAGAGCGGGATTTATTTCCAAAGTGTTAGAGCGTTCATTGAGAGAATCAGGCTCACGTGATGCCAAAATCTCTGTGTTTTTGCTTCAGGCTGCGGAGACGCGTGCAAAAGACTGATAATAATCAGCTGGCGAAAATGGGCTCAGAGCGCGTTTTTCTGTGTTGGTCTCTCTCAGCGCGCCAAAAGGGAAAAAAAAAAAAAAAAAAAAAAAAAAAAAGTCAAGTCAGCAGCGAACAACACTCTCGGCGCATCCGACGCAAGCTCGACTCAGCTTTTTGGTTGACGAGTTGATCACTTCATCGCACTTTGCCTTCCATCGTCCATCTTTGATCAAACACCATCAACGACGATCACTTCGTCCACGTCAACCTCGCAACAGCAACACGACACGAAGCCATGACTTCGTTGGCCTAGACGTTCGAGATCTACTACTCTTGGGCTCTGAACACTTCCCACCAGCTGCGGCAGCAGAATCGTAATTTACAAAGGATCAGCCTTGATCTCTTCCTCAGAGACGGTCTAGCGTCTCTTCTTCCCCGAACATCTCCCACTCGATCCATCTTGCTTCATAACCAAAATGCGCATCGAGGAACTCATCATCGACGGCTTCAAGTCGTATCCCGTGCGCACGCACGTTTCCGGCTTCGATGCCTCGTTCAACGCCATCACCGGTCTCAACGGTTCCGGCAAGTCCAACATCCTCGACTCCATCTGCTTTGTCCTCGGTATCACCAACCTCACCGCCGTCCGAGCCAACAACCTCCAAGATCTCATCTACAAGCGTGGTCAGGCAGGCATCACCAAGGCTTCCGTCACCATCGTCTTTGACAATACCGACCGCAGCAAGTCGCCCGTCTCGTTCGAAAATTGCCCGCAGATCACCGTCACACGCCAGATCGCCATGGGTGGCTTGAGCAAATACCTCATCAACGGCCACAAGGCCACGCAGCAGGCGGTGCAAAACATGTTCCAGAGCGTCCAGCTCAACATCAACAACCCCAACTTCCTCATCATGCAGGGCAAGATTACAAAAGTGCTCAACATGAAGCCAGCAGAGATCCTCTCCATGATCGAAGAGGCCGCGGGAACACGCATGTTTGAGGACCGCAAGGACAAAGCCATCAAGACCATGTCCAAGAAGGACCAGAAGGTCAAAGAGATCACCGCCTTGCTCGAGGAGGAGATTACGCCCAAGCTCGACAAGCTCAGGGAAGAGAAGCGCTCCTTCCTGGAATATCAAAAAGCCAGCACGGAACTCGACCGTCTCACACGCCTCGCCAAAGCCTACGAATGGCAGCAGTGCTGCGCCAAGTACGAGGAACGCAAGGCGCTCGTCGACCAAAAGTCGCAAGACGTGCAAGACCGCGAAGACGAGGCCAAGGCGCTCAAGCGTCAGATCGACAGCATCGAAAAGGAGCTCGCCCAGATCGAGAAGAAAAAGGAAGCCGAGATGACTAAAGGCGGCAAGCTCCAGGCGCTCGTCAACAAGAGCAAGGAGCTTCAACACGACCTGGTCAAGCGCAAGACCAATGTCGACCTCAAGATGGGCTCGGTCGAAGAGGAGCGCAAGAAGCTGCAGGCCGATCAGGCTTCGCTCGAGGCATTGCACCAGACGCTGCAAGAAAAGGAGGAAGAGCTCGTCGAACTGTCGGGTGCCTTCTCCAAGCTCAAAGCCGACTACGATGGTGCCGTGGCCGACGTCAACAAGCAGGACGAGCTGCTCCAGACGCTTCTGACAGGTATGGCCTCTTGCTCCAAATCCAAATCCGGCGAGAGCTCGGCCGGTGGCTACATGGGTCAGATCGCCTCTGCGCGCGCCGAAGAGACCGCTGCGAGCACCGAGATCGAACAATCCAAGCTGCGCATCGGACATCTCGAAAAGGAGGTCAAGCAGAAGGAGCCGCTCGCCAAGAAGGCGCAGAAGGACGCTGCCGGCCTCATGAACGAACTCGAGTCGTCACGTGCCGCCGTGCAGCAGCTGGAAGCGCACATGCAAAAGCTCGGCTGGGACGACGAAAAGGAAAAGTCGTTGCTCCAGTCCAAAGCCGAATGGAGTCGACGCGTCTCGGACCTGCTCGAGCGCAAGGAGGCGCTCAAATCCAAGCTGGCTGGCATGGATTTCCAATACTCGGATCCCGAGCCCAACTTTGACCGATCGCGCGTCAAGGGTCTGGTGGCATCGCTCATCCAGCTCGACCAGGACAAGCACAAGTACTCGACGGCGCTCGAGATCTGCGCCGGTGGCCGACTCTACAACGTCGTCGTCGAGGACGAAAAGGTGGGCTCCAAGCTCTTGGCGCACGGTCAGCTCAAGAAGCGCGTCACCCTGATCCCGCTCAACAAGATCAACGCGTTTGTCGCCAGCGCCGAAAAGGTGGGTGCGGCGCAGAAAATCGCGCCGGGCAAGGTCGATCTCGCCCTGACGCTGGTCGGCTACGACGACGAGGTGAGCCGTGCTATGGAGTATGTGTTTGGCAACACGCTCGTCTGCGCAGATGCGGCTACGGCCAAGCGCGTCACATTCGACAATGCGGTGCGCATGAAGTCCGTGACGCTCGATGGCGACGTCTACGACCCTGCGGGCACGCTCTCTGGTGGATCCAAGCCCAACTCGGGCAACGTGCTGGTCAAGATGCAAGACCTCATCAAGATCGACAAGGCGCTCAAGGAGGCCAAGCTCGAGCTGGGTAAAGTCGAGTCCGAGGTCCAGGCTTCGAAAGCACAGATGGCTTCGTTCTCGAAAGCCAAGCGCGACCTCGACCTGAAGCGTCACCAAGTCACTCTGCTCGAGTCGCAGATCAGCGGCTCCAACGCAACGCGCATCATTGGCGAAGTCGAAAAAGCCAAAGCGTCGATCGCCGAGCTCAAAGAAGCCATCGACGCAGCCAAGCAGCGCCAGCAGAACGCCAGCAAGGAAGCCAAGCGTCTCGAAAAGGAGATGGAGGAGTTCGACAAGAACAAGGACTCGAAGCTGGACCAGCTCAAAGCCGAGATCAAGAGCAAGAAGGCCGAGGTGCAGAAGCGCAGCGGCGAGATCAAGGCGCGACAGGGCGAGGTCCGAACGTTGGAGCTCGAGATCGAACAGACGCGCGGCGAAATCACGGCGTGCGAAAAGACGATCCGCGACGGCGAGCGCGCCATCAAGAAGGTCGAAGCCGAGCTCGCCGACATGCAGGCCAAGCTGGAAGAGCTCCAGGCGGATGTCGACAAGGTCGAGGCCAAGCTGACCCAAGAGCGTGCTACGCTGTCGGGCTACGACGACGAGCTGGCGGCATTGCGAGATGCGCTCAAGTCGAAGAAGCAAGAAATCGCAGACGGCGCGCTGGCGATCAAACAGCTGACGCACGACCGCGAGAAGCTCGCAGGCGACGTGGCGGGCTACGAAAAGTCGATCCAGCAACTCGAGAACCAGTTCGACTGGATCCAGTCCGAGCAGCGATTCTTCGGCCAAGCGGGCACGGTGTACGACTTTGGCAAGCACAACATGGGCGAGGTGCGCAAGCGATGCAAGAAGCTCGAAGAGACGCAGCAGGGGATGCGCAAGAAGGTGAACCCCAAGGTGCTCTCGATGATCGAGGGTGTCGAGAAGAAGGAGTCGACGCTCAAAACCATGCTGTCGACCGTGCTCAAGGACAAGGACAAGATCGAAGACACGATCACCGAGCTGGACCGCTACAAACGCGATGCGCTGCAAAACACGTGGGAGAAAGTCAACGCCGACTTTGGGTCTATCTTTGGCGAGCTGCTCCCTGGCAATTATGCGAAACTGCAACCGCCGGAGAACCAAGATCTGACGCAAGGGTTGGAGGTCAAAGTGCGACTGGGCACGGTGTGGAAGCAGAGTCTCACAGAGCTGTCGGGTGGACAGAGGAGTCTGATCGCGCTCAGCTTGATCATGAGTCTGCTCCAGTTCAAGCCGGCGCCGATGTACATCTTGGACGAGATCGATGCGGCGCTCGACTTGAGCCACACGCAGCACATTGGTCAGCTGTTTAGGAACCGGTTCCGAGGCAGTCAGTTTATCGTCGTGTCGCTCAAGGAGGGTCTGTTTACGAACGCCAACGTGCTGTTCAGAGCGAGGTTCAGGGACGGCACGAGTTTGGTGGAGAGGACGGTGAATGCGAACCGCACCACGGCGGGGCACGAGGGGGATAAGGAGAATGTGACGCCGCATGGCAGCAGTGCCGCAGCAGGTGCAGGTGGGAAGAAGAAGGGTGGTTCCAAGGCGGGTGGCGGCGGAGCCCTGGGCAGTGGCAGGATGGTGGCAGCGTGAGCGCCGAGCGTCCTCTCGAAGCTGCTCGAAGCGTCTGGGATCACGATGCCGAATCTATGTATTTCCATGTCCGTACAAAGTCCTATTTCCCGACGATGATGGCGACGGCGACGGCGACGGCGGATGAACAGACAGAGAGGATCTGTTAAACGTATCGACTCGACTGCTGCGGTCATCTAGCATTCGCTGTTGGATGAGCGTCCTGCAGGCAACGATCTCACAAAACCGCAAATTTTCGAGCCACGCAGCAGCACACCACAGCGCCGAAATGCTTTCGGATTTTACGCGGGATTCTAACCCCGTGTCGCTCTCGACACACGGATGGCGGAAGTCCATCTGCCAAACACCGCCGCTGAGCCTCTTCCGCACATGCTCTGCCGGACCAAAGGGGTATATAACCTCTCGCACTCGCGGTTCACTCTTTTCATGTCCGAACATCATCGAAACCAAGAAACACAGCGCACTCCACCGCCACCGGTGCATACTCTATCCACGATAACCACACTCAAGCTCGTACTGGCCAGCATTGTCGGTCTGCTTCTCGCACTGCACTTCTCCCAGCGCACCACCACCACCACCACTGACCACAGATCAACAATGACCTCTGCAATTCAAGCCGCGAAACTCTCCGTCACGCCGCGACGATGGCACGCGCGTGGGCACGCGGACCACGGGTGGCTGAAGACGTTCCACACCTTCTCGTTCGCTTCGTACTACGACCCTGCGCACATGTCCTTTTCCAACCTACGGGTGATCAACGAGGACCGCGTTGCTGCCGGTACCGGGTTCGGCACGCACCCGCACCGGGAAGCCGAGATCTTCTCCGTCGTCCTGGACGGCGCACTGGAGCACAAGGACAGCATGGGCAACGTCGAGGTGCTGCGTCGGGGCGATGTGCAGTTCACCTCTGCCGGTACTGGCATTCGGCATAGCGAGAAGAACGGCGGCAAGACGCCGGTGCACTTTCTGCAGATCTGGTACACCCCTGACGTGTCCGGACTCGCACCGCGATACTATACCACGCATGCGAGCGACGAGAGCAAGAGGGATACGCTCAAGACGCTCATCAAGCCCATTGCGACGTTCAGTAAGGAGGAGGCGAGCAAGACGGGGTTGTTGCCCCCCGGAAGCCCGATCCCGAGCCACTCGACTCTGGTGACGCGCGCGTCGATCCTCAGCGCGGGTAAAAGTGTCACGCACGTGCTAGGCGCAGATTCGGCTGCGAAAGAGGGAGACGAGAGGTGGTGCTACATCCACCTCGCCCAGACGTCTGGGTACAAGGACCCCGAGTTTGCCGATATGGGGATCAAGGGCGAGGCCCAGATCACGTTCGCTGATGGCAAGGGCAAGGAGTATACGCTGAAGGAGGGCGATGGCGCGTATATCAGGGAGGGCAAGGCGGGGGATGGGATCGAGATTGGGAACACGGGCGCCAAGGATGCCGAGTTTGTCCTGTTTGATCTGAAGCCCCAGAGTGGGAGTTCGCTGTGGTAGGGATGAGGAGCGAGGTTGCACATAGGGAATTGGATGGGTGGATTGCAATTGTATCGATCGATCGATCTCCCTTTGTGTGTGCATGTGTCTTACGGTGTGTCGCAGTGTCTGTGAGAGAAAAGAGCTCCAGAACAAAGTTTGAAGACGTCAACCGGACGACGTACGCCCGCGTGATCGGCCGCTGCCCCTCATCTTACGTCGCTCGACACCGAGGACGCAGCCCCTGCACGTCAACTCGCGCTTGTTCAATCCTCTCGCTCAACTAAGTCACACCACGACACATCTGGCACCTCTCTCGAACTGGCCTGCCTGTGTGACTGTGTGATACGAGCATGACTTGTCTCGACATTCAGCCTGGTGTGCATTCAAGTCGTGAGTGAGCAGCAAGCCTAAACATAAATCACAGGATCCACCAACCGATTCGTCCTGCGCAACCTCGACCTGATGAGCGCCCTCGCCTTGGCTCTCGCCCTCTCCGTCCTTTGTGCGTCGAGCTGCCACCCCCTTTCTCCCACCTTGTCCTTCTCCTTGCCACTCTTCACCTTCGCATCTTTTTCCCCATCGCGCTGTTCCTCCCTCTCGACCCGACACCGCTCCTCAAACTCATACTTCTGCCCACGACTGAACAGCCTCACGCCCTCCTCTCCCACCACACACTCCCTATCCACCAGCACATACTTGACGCTCGACGTTCCGTAGCACTCGTAGAACGCATCCAGCAGCACATCCTCCATGATGCGGCGCAGGCTTCTTGCTCCCCCTCCTCCCCCTCCTCGAGCGGTAGAAGAGCCGAGGGCGCGATGGACGACGGCCTCGACGGCGCGTTGGGAGATGTGCAGCTCGATGCCGTTGAGCGCGAACAGCGACGTGTACTGGTCCACGAGGCTGTTGCGCGGCTCGGTCATTACCCGCACTAGGTCGTGGAAGGTGAGCGGGTTGAGGACGACGGATACGGGTACGCGGCCGATGAATTCGGGGATCATGCCGTATGCTTCGAGGTCGGAGGGTTCGAGGCGCGCGAGGAGGTCGGCGGGCGTCCACTGCTTTGCATCCTTGTCGGGGGTGTTCGGAGGGGTTGAGGCGGGAGCGGTTGAAGTAGAAGCAGAGGTGGCGGTGGCGGAGGACGACTCGGACCGCACCAGACGCTGCCGGATCACATCCTCTATCCCGACAAACGCACCGGACAGGACGAACAGAACAGAACTCGTATCGACGCTAAACGACGCCGGCTGGCCACCACCCGCGCCCGTGCTGCTCCAGCGCGTCGCCGATGCCTGTGCCCGCGCCCGCCGGTGATTATACCACGGCCCCAAACCATCACCCCCACCAGTGCCCACAGCACTCTCCGCCTCCCCCCGCTGCTGCTTCACCCCCTTCCCCTGCGCCACCCCATCTCCCCCCTTGTTCGCAACCTGAACCACAGTCCCCTCCAACATCCTCAAAAGTGCCTGCTGCACCCCCTCGCCACCCACATCCTTCCCTCCTACTCCCCCGGCTTTACCCGAAAGCCGGCGCAGCTTGTCGATCTCGTCGATGCACACGATGCCACGTTGGGCGCGCTCGACGTCCCAACCCGCTGCGACGAGCAGGCGATGGATGATGGATTCGACGTCTTCACCGACGTACCCGGCCATGGTGAGGGGCGTGGCGTCGACGTGGACGAAGGGTACGTCCAGGGCTTGCGCGAGGGTGCGGAGAAGGAGCGTCTTGCCGCTGCCCGAGGGGCCGAGGAGGAGGATGTTGGATTTTTCGAAGAAGGGGAGCGTGCCGGGTTGTGGGGAGAGGAAGGATGTGCTGGTGGATGAGGTGGGGGCTGGGTCTGCTGCAGCAGGAGCAGAGGTCGAGGGCGGGGCAGCAGGTTTGCTGGCGTCAGCTGCTGCAGAGTCGACATTGTCGTCCTTGCTGCTGCTGCTGCTGCTGCTGGAACCGCTCGCAGACAGCCGCTCCCTGGCCAGCTTGAGCGCGCGCTTCGTCCGCTCCTCCGCATACGCCGCCCTCTCCTGTGGCGGCTCCCACTTGACCTCCACCTCATCCGCCTGCTGCGATCGTGACCCCCGCGCAGCCTTGCCCGCACCATCCACAATCCTCGACGTATTCGACGAGAAGTACAGCGGCTCGTCTGCACCAAACACACCGATCTTCGCCGGTCCATTCGACCCTTTGATCTTCTGCTCACTACTGCTGCCGCCGCTCCTCTCCGGCGTGTAGTCAGACAGCACAGCATCGTGCATCCGCTCCGCCGCCTCGGCCAGCGCACTCTCCTGCTCCCCCACCGCCGCCGACGACCCCTTCACCCCCTTCAGCAACGACGCCGCTTCCTCCGCCGGCGTCTTCACAGGCACCCTCCTCGTCGTCGCCTTGCCACCGCGTGGGTCGTCGCCGAACTTGGGCACGATGCCACCCCCACCACCAGCCTCTTCGACAATAGCCGACGCTCCGCCGGCATTGACGAGCCACTCGCGCTCGCTACGGCCGAACATGAGGCTGCGCGCTGCTTCGCCGTGCGCATCGCGCGCGCGTTCTGCACTGCGTTCGTGCTGGATCCGCTCGTGCGATTGCCACCCCTCCTCGTCGAGTGCCGCGGTATCGCGCGTGAGCTTCCCGAGCCGTAGCGAGCGCGATGCAGACTCCGACAGCCCCTCCGCCCCGTCAAGGTTGTGTGCAGGTGGACTCGGCGGAGGCGCAGCGTCCTGCAGCAACCGCGCCTCAGCCTCGTCCCGCATCCGCTGGTTGCTCGCTACACGCAGGTAGTGGTTCCACACCCCCACGGCGAGCACTTTTTTCGCTCGAGTCTGCCCGACAACGTACGAGTCCAGGTACTTGACCAACGAGCGCGGGCTGATCGAGGGTACGTCCGATAGCAGCGTCTGAGTTGCTGATGAGGCGGAGTGGTACGAGCCCTGTGCAGCGTTGTTGTTGTTGGTGGTGGTGGTGCTGGACGAGTGGCGGATGAGCTGTAGCGATGCTGGTGCTGTAGATGGTAGTCTTGTGAGGTGATGCAGTGTGAGAGGCGCAGAAGCTCGCCGCGCCGTCGACCGGGCTGCTGCGAGGTTCGAAGGGCTATGGCAAACATGCCGACTCGAACCGGGCGCCAATAGCAAGCGAGCGGTGCGCCCTGCCCTCCCCACTATCCTTGGCAGCATCGCTGCTGTACTACGCCGCCCAGTTAAGCGCCAAACGGCTCCTATCGCGTCTGACGACCTTGAAACACCTATGAGACTGCACTGAACATGCGAAAACCGTTCGAAAGGTGATGACTGACACCCTGGAGAGGCGTGGAGGCGTATCCGTGCTGATCTGGCGCTCGACGGTCGGTGCTAGCGCGCTCAGCTGAGTGTCGATGTTGTATCTTCGCTCGTCGATCGAGGCTGCTCCGTAGTGGCGATGATATTGCGCTGCGTGGAGCGATAGACGTCGCACAGGTCGATGATGATGATGGAAGGAGTCAAAGTGGCACACTGGCAATCCACCGCGCTCTCATCGCCCCATAAACGCTGGCTCGAGCACACACTCACGCGCCGACTCGCCCCGGCTTTTTGCCCGAGCCCGTCGATCTTCTCGCACTCACTTCACCATCACTTCACCTGCCTCTCACACGACTCACACCCATCACAATAGAGACAACGTCGCACTACATTCCAGTACAACACCAAACAAAAAGACACCCAACCAAAATAAACCTTACAACTTGAGCTCCTGCAAAATGCGCTTGGCCAGCATCTGGTACTGCCACGGATTGCCACCCACCCTCCTGAACTGCAGCCCATTCACGCCCAGCAGCAGCGGCACTTTGACGACGAAAATCTCGAATCGCACCGCCAGCTCTGTCGCTTGCGCCGCGTTCATCGTCTTGGCCGCCACTGTGCCCGTGCCCACTGCTGCAGCCATGACGGGCGACATGGGGAACCCGTCGCCACCTCCCGTGCCTACTCCAGCGCCTACAGCCGTATCCAGCATCAGGTTCGAATCGCGCGATCCGGAGCGGCCCGGCATCGACCCTGCACCCATCGAATCCGCCCGCTGCCTCGGCGACATGGTCAGCAGCGAGCGCTTCGACGGCGTCTTGGGCGGCAGCGTCGGCGACGACGTCGCTTCCCCGCCTCCTCCTCGAGCCGCAGCCGCTGCGTTTTCGGCATTGTTGAAAGCAGCGCTGCTCGTCAGAGACGGCGTTCGACTGCGCACAGTTCCGCTGGGGACGCCAGTCGCTCCCACACTGTCCGCCACCGACCCGTCCCTGCGACCCGCCCGCTCCTTGTCCTTGCTCCTGCCCGACACGAACGACAGCCGACTCGGCTTGCGCTTCGGTTGACGGCTGCCCTCTTCCGAAGTCGGAGACCGCTCTGCCGCTTCGGCATCGGCAGCTGCGGCCGCAGCCATCATCTCGAGCGGAATGCGCGCGTTGCCTCGACCCAGCGAGTCGGCTCCCGAAAAGTCGAGGCTGGGCAGATGGACGCACTCGTATCCGCCTCGAATCTCGCGGTACTGGATGCCGATGCGGTCGAGCACCTTGACCAGAGAAGCGTGGATCACCTTGCGTGGCTTGGTCGACGTCGTCTGCACACTGAACAGGCCCTTGAGGAAGATGGGCTTCGAGCCGCCTTCGGTCGCTGAAGCGCCATTCTGCTGTTGCTGCTGTGCTGCAGATCCTCCCGGTGAAGCGGCTCCTCCACCGAATCGACGGCGCGTTGACGTCGTCGTGAGGGCGGGAAGCACTTCGGCCTGGCCGGGCGTCGAGGGTCCCATCCATCCCGTGCCCGACGTGCTCGGGCTCACCTGCTGCGATGACGAAACTCGGTCTTCCTGTCGAGCAGCTGCATCCGCCTCAAACATGTTGAGCGGCGCACTCGTCGACATCGACATGCCAGTGCTCGGTCGTCTGCCCGAAGAAGCTGCAGCATTGGACTTGGGCGACATCGAGAAGCCGGCAGCGCGTCCGACGGAGGCGGCTGTACCCATCGACGCTTGACGAATGTTGCGCGCATTGCTGCGCGAGGTGGGCATGTCTCCCAACGTGCCAGAACGACGCACCGTGGCCCCATTGCCGAGTGGAACGTCTTGATCGTGTCCTGCAGCCGCATGCTCCTCGGCTTGGTCATAATCGTAGGCATCCACATCCGTGCCGTTGTCAGCTTCCTGCACCCCGCTCAACGGCATGTGCGCGCTGCCTCTTCGCTGCTGCTGCTGTTGCTGTTGGAGCTGCGGTGGCGCAACACCCAGAGGCATGCTCATCCTGCTTTGCTTCTTTCGCTCTCTCGCCTCCGCATCCAGAGGCTGCGACGGCGAACGAGTCATGAACGAGCTGAAACGACGCGCCAACGTGGCACCGTAACCCAGCGTCGAGCTGGTATTAGAAACAACAGCGGCTGGAGCTGGCGACGACGCCACCGTCCCGGCATCGGACTTGAAAGGTGTGTTGATGTACGACGCTCGCTTGTCCGAGCGCGCGGGAGACATGGTCGACATCCTCCTGCTGTCCATGTTGGCTGCTGCCGGCTCGGCCACCTCGGCAGTTCCAGCAATAGGCGTGCGACCGGCGGATGCAGCGCCCGAAGGACGACGAGCCGTCAGGCTGACGCTCCTCTTGTGGTTGTTGGCGATGGCAATGCTCGAATCCGGCACCATCATCGAATGACGGTGGCTCCGAGGCACGGCCGTCTCTGCACCAGCTGGAGCCACTGACAACGACTGTCGCTTGCCGGCAGTGCTGGCGGCTGGCACGGGCGTCATGCCGCCGATGCTGGGTGCAAACGTAGCCTCATTGGGCGATGGCAGTCCCTTTTCGCGCAAGGCCGCTTCCATCTCCTCTGCGTTGGCACGGGCACGAGGCGGTCCGGCCATGATACCAGTCGGTCGTGACTTCTCCCGCGAGTCAAAGACGGGCGTTGGCGAAGCCGGCACCGGCATCATGGCCGCAGCTGGACGCGGCGGTGCGGGAGCGGTCAGCGCGGCTTCCTGGCGAGAAGGGTCGTAGGCTCGATGCGACACGTGCGGCGCCTCGGGCACTCGAAGCGCTTCTTGCGGAATGTCGGCAGCGGTGGGCATGGCGCCGGCAGAAGCAGCTCGTGATGCCATGCCTGCTCCAACACCGGCGACGCCCGCAGGCGGAGCAGGAGCACCATTGAGAGACAGGTTGGAGGACGCAAAGAACGAGTGGCCGTACAGCCGCTCGCGCTCCATCTTTTCCTTGACGAGGAAGTAGATCGAGATGAGCGGGTGAAAGCCACGCGTGGGGTCCAGCGGCTCCTTGCCAAATGGCATCAGACCCGTGCCAGACCCAAGGCCGTTGGAGCTCCCATTAGCAGAACCCACAGCCGAGTCGTCCTTGCTGCCGAAAGCCGCTGCGAGCGGATTCGAGGTGAGCTTCTTCTTGTAGAAATCGATGCCAGAGAAGCGTCGCGAGCCTGTCTTGGACTTGACCGTGTCGGACCCGCCAGTTGCACTGAAGCTGCCACGCGTCGAGAGCCTGTTGAGCGCCGACGAGTTGAGCAAAAAGCCGCTGTTGCCGCCGGTGCTGAGCCCGTGCAGGCTGTTGGTGATGTTCTTGAGCTCCCAGTGGGTGAGCGAGGCTTGGTACGCCTCGCTGGTGAGCACCTCGATGAGGTTGGCCGTGATGGTTTCGGGCGTGCCAAACTCGAAGCCAGTCATGCCCTTGATCACTTCGGGATCGAGGTTGTGCGGGCGGAGCGGTGTGCGCTCGGGCAGATGCGGATCGGGTGCTCCATCGTAGCCCTTGACCATCCACGGGTGTGCCAACACCTCGGCGAGCGTGGCGCGGTTGGCAGGGTTGGTGACGAGCATGCGCGAGAGGATGTGCTTGCACTCGCCGCTGAGCCACGCCGGGTATTCGACCTGTCCGCGCTTGATCTTGGCATGCAGGGCCGGCATGCTCTGGTCGTCAAAGGGCACCTTGCCGCACACGAGGACGTAGAGCACAATGCCAAACGACCAAACATCAACTTCGGGACCGGTGTAGACCTTTGCGTTGAGCAGCTCGGGTGCAGCAAAGTAGAGCGAGCCGCAAAAGGTGGAGAGATGCGAGTGAGGCGAGAAGAGGTTGCTGAGACCAAAGTCGATAATCTTGATGTTGCCCGTCTTGGAGATGAGGATGTTTTCGATCTTGAGGTCGCGATGGACGATGCTGTTGCGATGGCAGTACTCGAGTGCACTGCCGATCTGGCGGGCAAACTTGCGTGCGCTGCGTTCCCTGAGGCGGCCGTGGCTGATAATGTAGTCGAGCATCTGGCCGCCGTTGACGTACTCAAAGACCATGTAGTAGTGGTTGGTGTGGATCATCATCTCGCGCATGCCGCAGACGTAGGGGTGATGGAGCAGGATCTGGAGCGAGCCCTCTCGGATGGTGCGGATCTCTTTGGAATGGTCCTTGGCGGCTGCTTTGGCCAGGAAGGAGGCGGTAGGAGGCGGTGCAGGCGGTTGAGGTTTGCCGTGTTCGTCAACAGCAGATCGTGGCGACTGGGCGGCAGCCATCGAGGTGTGACGCGGGATGATCTTGATGGCCACCTTTTCGCCGTTGCCCATCTTGACGCCGAGCTTGACCTTGCCCATGCTTCCGGCACCGAGCGTCTTGCCGAGCGCATAGTCGCCGAGCAGACGTCGACTGCGGCGTTCGCGGTCACGATCACGATCGCCGCCCCGCTCCTTTTCCTTTTCGCGTTCGCGCTCCTTCTCACGCTCCTTTTCACGCTCTCGCTGACGTTGCTGCTGCTCTCGAAGCTGCTGCTGCTGCTGCTGTTGCTGTTGCTGCTCGAGCTGTCGTTCGCGTTCGCGTTCGCGTTCGAGCTCTTGCTCTCGCGCCGCACGAATTTGGAGATGCTGCTGAGAGGCACGATCGACGTGCGTGTCGCGAGAGGAGCCAAACGTGTCGGCAGCGTCAAAGGTGTCGCTGCTGCCTTCATCGACGCGCGACTGCTGTTGATGACGCTGAACAGCCTCCATGCGTGCGGCACGCGTCTCGAGCACGCTGGCGGGGCGCGGAGGCTCGGATGCCATGCCTCTGCGGTGGCGTTGCGAGGGATCGGGAGACGAGGTTGGGGCAGCTGCGGCGGCTTCACTTGAGAGGTGTGCATGCGTTCGAGTGGGCGTAAAAGTGGGATCGACGACGAGCCCGTTGCCGGGGCGGGGATCTGCTGCAGAGGACGGATTGTGCGATTGACGCCTTGCTGCTCTGGCGGCGTGGTTGCGGCGGATATCGTCGATGCTGTTGCGGTTGCTGTCCATCATGGAACGGTGCGGATCCGAGTCTACCGGGGAAAGTGGACCGACGGAGGCGGATGCGCTCGAGCCTGCTACAGGGCGGGGAATGTGCTGCGGTGGCAGAGAGTCTACAGCTGGTGGAGCGCGATGGTCACCTAGACTGCTCATGAACGAAGATGACGAAGGAGGAAAAGCGGAGGATGCAGCGCTGCTGTTGGTGACCGGGAGGAAGGTCTGCTCTGCGTTGGTGGGACCGGTGGCCGGCAAGCCTGGAAGCGGCTTGGAGACATCGGAAGGTCTGCGTGAAGATGGGTCAGGCCGACCGCCTGGCTGAACGAGACCGTAGGAGGAAGTGGCGAGCTTGTCTACACGCCTTGTGCCTGGACTGCCTTGCTGTGTGGCAGCGGCGTGCGGCGGGGCCTGTGCGGAGCTGGCATCGAGTGCGTGCGTGGTAGAGGCGAGCTGTTGCGTATCGAGCTGTGAGTCTTCAGGCACGCTTGTGAGCGTCTGATGCTGATCGGCGACGGATGGGATGGCAGGCAAAGTGTCGGCGGCGTCTAGCTCGTGTTTTGGTGTTTGCATGCGGTCGTAGATCTCCATGGCGTCGGTGGAGCCGGGACCGCTAGCCTGTCGAGGATGCATGCCGCTCTGATAGTATGCTGGGATTGCTGAATGGTGAGGCGCTGTTCGCTTGGCAAAGGTCGAACCAAGCTGGGAATGAATGGGCATGCACAGCTGCTGACTGCCGACTGCTGAATTGCCGACTGCGCTGCTCGTATGCCCTTTTGCACTAGAATGCGCAGCGAAACAGAGGGAAGGCCAAGGCCGGCAACAAAGGCAAAGCGAGAGGGGAGGCTAGGATTGGAAGAGACAGCGAGACAGCATTGATGTGATGGATGTTGGCCAGGCTAAGATGGATGTGCCTTTTGTGTGGGGTCAAAGCCCTTTCTTCTGGTTGAATGAGGAGCACTGTCCCTTTTTTTTTTTTTTTTTTTTTTTTTTTTTTTTTTTTTTTTTTTTGGTGTGTTTGTGTGGTGTTCGAGTGTGTGGGAAACGCGATGGTCGAGCGACGGCAGTGCGATTGTGCGAGGTGCCGATCCAAGGATATGAAGATGGATGCAGGCAAGTGGGCTGCGCAGCGCGTTGACGGGTTGCGAGAGAGAGGGCGCGCGAGATGGACCGTGATCGTAATGGCGGCGATGTCGTAGGATGGTGAAAGCAAAAAAAAAAAAAAAAAAAAAAAAAAGCTTAGCGGAGTGATGTTGCAGAGCCTTGTCGTCCGTCAGAGCGATTCACGATGATAGGAGATGATGGAGGAGAAGAGAAAAGCAAGCAGAACAAGCTCAACAAGCTCGAGATGGAACAAAGTCGTCGTCCACGCGCGTCGTTTTGCTGCGCTGCTGCGATTCTGCTGCTTTGGCTGAGACTGACTGACTGACTGCTGCTCGAGCCAACTTGAACTTCAGACACACACAGTCACTCTCCCAATCCATCGGTCACACGCTGGCCAAGCTCTCTTCGCGAGGCACAATTCCCACTTCTCGCTTCTCAACGCTATTTTTTTCGATAAAATTATTTAAATAAATCATTCCAATTCCCAGTCAAGCTCACAAGCGAGAGAGCGAGCGAGATGGATGCATTCGGAAAGGCCAGCAGCGAGGCGCCTTTTCTCCCTTCACACCAGCAGCTGGTCATCCTCACTCTTCTCGATGCACTGCATTCACTCACAACGATATCATAACAACGGAGCAGAGATGGAAAAAATAAGAGTGCGAGGAGTCTCTCTGAATGTGATGGGGGATTTCGTATCTACTTTCTGCAGTGAAAGAACGGGCTCAAGGAGAGCATGCAGGACAAAAGGAATCGCAGCCACAAGAACGCTGCCCCGCATTTGAAATCGTACGAGTGAACAAGAAAAGGGGAAAAGGACATTTCGGGAAAAAGGCCTTTTTTTTTTTTTTTAATTTTAATTTTATCGAATAATTTAGTTGGCGAGACGTCCAGATGCGCCTCGCTGCCGCCGCTGCCGCCGCCGCTGCTGCTGCCGCTCGCTGTCGACACGGCGTCTCTAGCATTTGCCGGCGCTCTCGTTGTTGCACGCACACGTCTTGGGACGCTCGTCGGTGCCCTCAATGACACCGCTGTGCCAGCTCGTACAGGCATTGGGTCCACCTCGCGGCCAGCACTTGTTCACGATCGGCAGGGCGTTCCAAGCAATCGTCGCATACGCGATGCACGTGTTGGCGGTGCGTCCGCGCTGAGAGACGAATGCGCACGAGTGATACATGGCACCCACGCGGCCATTCTGGTCGTACATGCGGCAGTACAGCCACTCTATCTTCATCTTGAAGAACAGCGGAGCGCAGTCTTCCAGCGTAGCGGCGTGGTCCGCGTGGCAGGTCGGTGCGGGCGAATACGGAGGAGCAGGCGGCAGGTCTTGGCCACCACACTCGAGCCGCTTCTCCAGCGTGTGAGCAGGGCCACCGGTGCGCACCACTTTGTAAGCCCCATTGCCGATGGCATCCGAGTCGCCTTTGACGCTGCGGCTCGGGACGATACGGTAGTTGTTGTGCTCCAGGTCGGCTTTGGACAGCTTGAGTGCCGTGTACAGGTAGCTCGGGATGCCGTGCAGCTGCCACGTGTAGTCGACGAACGATCCCGTTCCTTCCGCGTTGGCCATGTCGGGGAACCATTTCGTGTCTGGGTCCGCATGATCGCTGACAGCGCTCAGAAGCGTGTAGCCAGTCAGTCCGAACACTGAAGGGTGCGGCATCTTGCCAGAGAAGAGGCGATGATTGTCGACGACATTGTTCGCGTCGGGAGGCGCCGACACCACGCAACGGAAGGCAACGGCAGCGATGGCAATGATCCAGGACCAGATCATCATAGCGAGAGAGTAGCAACAGCAGAAAGTGATAGATAAGGGACAAGACGATGAGGTAGACCTGAGGCGCAAATGCAAGAGTGGTTTCGAGGGGGGCGGTATTGGATGATTGAGAGGACTTGATGCCAAGGGGGCTGCCTCTCGTGCCTCTCTCTATATACCTTCACGATCTCTGAGTTTGACAGCGGAAAGCGCACACATCCTCTTGTCTTCCAGCTTTCCCGAGCTTGGAAGGGCGTTGACTTGATAAAGGCAAGCTCGACACAAGCTTGGACAGATGGTCCACATTGATTCCAAGAACGAGGCGTGCGAACTTCGTTGAGCCTGAGTTACACCAAAGTCCATGGCTTGTCTTGGTCGATCTCAATTCCCACGCCCATCGGCTTCCTTTCCCAGTACCGGCGACGTTGGCGCTCTACGTGTAGTGTACAGTATCGCTATCGAAAAGGATGGCGTGGGTCACTTCAAAAGGATGGCGTGGGTCACTTCATCGGCAGTCGCAGGCTCATTTGGCGTGGCTTCACACGGTCATCTGTCTCAGCTTCTCACAGTCGGTCGTTGACAGTCCCTAGCTTCCCACGCCCAGTGTGAAAATTTCTGTGATCCCCTCCGTCCCTCCGTTCCCATGGACGAGATGATGGCGCGATCACTTTCCGTCCAAGTTACCTCGGTGCAAGGGCAACCGAAGTCGATCTCGCCGAGCACACAGTTCATGTGAAGCTGGTTGCAGGTGGTTGCACCAAGCCTCCTGAGTACAGACCAGCCCCACTGACTCTCGGGACACGAATCCGGACAGATGCCAAGATGAACTCAACCGGTCATTTCTCCCACAACGGTCAAAAAGCCACGACCGATGATGCCCCACCATCTTCAGTTTGCCCACTGTTTATAATGCGTGCCACCACCCCGCTTAGACATCTCATGGCACTATGGCGGAGTGGTTATCGCGTGGCACTCGAACTATTAACACTTCGAGGGGAAGTTCTTCCCCACTCAGCAAAGAATATGCTATTCCCTCTGGGAGCACAGGTTCAAATCCTGTTGGTGTCGTTTTTATTTATTTTTTTTGCATTTTTCCCTCTCAATTCTGAAAATAGGAGATGACGATCACAAACCGATCTTTCTTGCGATATGATGGCAGTGTCGTCCGCAGCCATTGCTGTCTTCGTCTTTGCCATTCAGTGACTCGCATCGGTTGCTCGTCTTTGAGGTAGAGTTGTCGAAGGCCATGCTTTGTGTTGGAAGAGCGCGTCAAGAAGCTGTGGCATGGCGTAAATGGACACGCGCCTCTCGAGAAATTCTTGTGACGCGCGCTGTGAGCAAAGTGCGCAGTGTTGCACGCGAGTGTGTGTCAGTCAGCTCAGCAGGGTCCTTCACCAATGCTGCCATTCTCCTCATCCTCATCATCGCTTTGCATTCCCACGCCACATCCACCTCTACGATGACGAAACAGCCGAAGCTGGCCAAGTTCTTTGGCGGCAGTCCGAATAGCAACGGAAGTGCCGCTCCGTCGTCAACAAAGTCTCGTCAGCAAGATATCAAGTCGGCTTTCGCGCCGAAACCGCCCAAGGCAGCTCCGAAGCCGTCTTCAGCCAACGAGCCATCTGCTGCAGTGGATGCTGAGCCGGCTGTCTCCTCTTCGTCGAAGCGAGAGGCGTCCACTACCAGCAACGGCACGACGAACAACGCATCGACCGACACGGTAGCTCCACAGAGAAAGAAGCGCCGCATCATCGAGTCCGACGACGAGGACGACGATGAACCGGCCCTGACTCCAGCATCGGCAGCATCGGCTGCGCCATCCACCAGCAAAGTCGCTTCCATCTTGGCCAAGCCAACACCAAAGACGAGTGTCGCCGCCAACAAGGTTGCCGCACCAGCAAAAGAAGCGGCAACGGACACCGACTCTGACACTGGCAGCGAGCACATCCCCGCCGACGACAAAGAAGAGGACGACGTGGAAGCAGAAGAAAAGGCGATCGAAGAAGAAGAGCAAAAGGGCGCCAAGAAGCTCGCTGCCATCTTCCAGAAGCCGTCTGAAGTCAAAGAAGGAAAAGTAACGTGGAAGGAAGGCGAGCCCGTGCCCTACGCCGCTCTGGCTTCCACCTTTGCAGACATCCAAGCCACCACCAAGCGACTCGAGATCACCGAGATCCTCACGCAGTTCCTCGTGCGCGTCATCAAGCGGTCGCCGGACAACCTGCTCCAAGTGGTCTACCTATGCATCAACCGACTCTGCCCGGACTACGAAGGGCTCGAACTAGGCATCGGCGAGTCGCTGCTCATCAAAGCCATCGCTCAGTCGACGGGTCGCGAAGTGGCGCGCATCAAGAAGGACCTCGAAGCGCAGGGCGATCTCGGGCTGGTCGCGCTCAATTCCAAGAAAAACCAGCCGACCATGTTCAAAGTGTCCAGCCTCAAGGTGCCGCAAGTGTTCAAGCAGCTCAAGGAGATCGCCGTGGTGAGCGGCAACAAGTCGCAGGACCGCAAGATCGGCGTGATCAAGAAATTGCTCGCGTCGTGCCAGGGCGAGGAGCCCAAGTTCCTCATCCGCTCGCTCGAGGGCAAGCTGCGCATCGGCCTTGCAGAGCGTTCTGTGCTCGTCTCGCTCGCCCGCGCCGTCGTTATTTCGCGACTCGGCAAGAACATCTCGAAGTTATCTCAAGAATCGCTCGCCAAGCAGCTCGAGGACGGCACCGAGCTCGTGAAAGCGGTCTACTCCGAGCTGCCTTCCTACGACCTTGTCGTCCCCGCGCTGCTCAAGGGCGGCGTCGAAGGTCTGCGGGCCGAGTGCAAGCTGACGCCCGGAGTGCCGCTCAAACCCATGCTGGCCAAACCGACAAAAGCAATTTCCGAAGTGCTCGACCGCTTCGAGGGCAAGCCGTTCACGTGCGAGTACAAGTACGACGGCGAGCGTGCCCAAGTACACCTGCTTCCCGATGGCAAGCTCGCCGTGTTCTCGCGCAACTCGGAAAACATGTCGGTCAAATACCCAGACCTGGTCGAGCAGATTCCGCGGTGCATCAACGCTTCCGTTAAATCGTTCGTGCTAGACGCCGAGGCGGCGGCGTGGAAGAAAGCCGAAGTCAACCCAGAGACAGGCGTGGAGGTGCCAGCGAAGCTGCTCCCCTTCCAAGAACTCTCCCGGCGCAAACGCAAAGACGTCAAAGCGGAAGACATCAAGATCAAAGTCAAGCTCTTCGCGTTCGACCTGCTCTACCTGAACGGCGAACCTCTCCTCTCTCTGCCCCTATCCGAGCGCCGTGCGCTCCTGCAGCAGCACTTCCACCCCGTAGCGGACGAGTTCGACTACGCCCGCTCCGAGGACTGCACCTCTGTCGAGGAGATCTCGGTGTTCCTGGACAAATCCGTCAAAGAAGGCTGCGAGGGTCTGATGGTGAAAATGCTCTCTGGTGCGGATTCCACCTACGAGCCCTCGCGCCGGTCCATGAACTGGCTCAAGCTGAAAAAGGACTACCTTGCAGGGACGGGTGATTCGCTCGACCTCGTCGTCATCGGCGGCTACTACGGCAAGGGCAAGCGCACCAACGTGTACGGCGCCTTCCTCCTCGCCTGCTACGACGCCGATTCCGAAACCTACCAGACGATCTGCAAGATCGGTACGGGTTTCACGGAGCAAGATCTCGAGGCGCACTACGCCACGCTCAAGCAGCTCGAAATTAGTGGGAAGAAGGGATACTACGACGTCGGGGAGGCGAAGCCCGATGTTTACTTTGAGGCCAAGGTGGTGTGGGAGGTGCTGACGGCGGATCTGAGTCTGAGCCCGGTGTATACGGCTGCGAAGGGGCTGATCGAGCAGCGCGGGGTGAGTCTGAGGTTTCCCAGGTTTATCAGGGTGAGGGACGACAAGACGGCCGAGGAGAGCACGAGCCCGGAACAGATCGAGGCCATGTACAGGTCGCAGGTGGTGAATAGCAGTAAGAGTAAAGGCGGTGGGGGCGATGACGACGATGGGTTTTGGTAGGACACTCATTCTCAGCACCCGCACACACACACACACACACACACGCACACATGGGAATCGCAATGCAGAGAACGCAATCGTACGCTTCCACTTTCGACCGTGGTGATTTCGAGGATTGAGCTCGATCAACCAGCGTGGAGCGACTGACTCTGCCACGTTGACCTCACACCATTCGCACTCCTCCAGCTGTCCCTGTCGCCCGCTACGCTCCACTGCGCCTGCGGCACCCAGAACGCCCTCACCCCTCGCGCGGGCACCACGGTCACCCTGTGCGCCGCATTAGTCGTGTACGTCTCCACTGTCCTCCTCCTCACCTCCTCCTCCCCTTCTGTCGCGAACAGCCGCACGTGCACGGACGGCAGCGCGCACACCCCGACGCGCAGCGGCACGAGCGTCACGCTGAAGCTGTGCTGCGTCTCTTCTCCGTGTACCCCGAAAGAGCCGCGCTTGGGTCCGTCGACGAGCCACGTGTCAAAATCCGGCGCGAGATCGTACAGCATCGCCTGCTCCTCTTTTTCCTTCGAGAGGGACCACAGGGTGGACGTGTGGATGCGCACGCTCAGCTCGACGGGCTGGCCGACGACGATGTTGGCCGGCTCGATTGCGGAATCGACAGCAGCGAGGTCGGTGGTGGCGGAGCCGAGGTGGAGCGTGACGGCGTTGACGTAGTCGATGCGCGGCACGTCGACGGGGATTGTGAGCGTCTGCCACACCTCCTCCCCCTCCTTTTCTACTGCTTCGATGCCAGTCGCGATGGCATCGAGCGCAGAACGCACGATATCCAGCACCTGCTCCAGCCCGAGCCCACACTGGCCCCACCCCCTCCGCTCCGCCCGCCACCACGCCTTGTCCACCCCACCACCCGTCTTGACCTGGCCGGTGATCGAGAACGCCGGCAGATCCAGCCGCTCGCGCACATACGCCACCAGCGCATCCTGCAGCAGCTTGCGCCCCGCCGTATCCCGCTCCAGCCCCTCCACCGCCCTCCCATCGATCACGCCGTCCAACACACGCACCGCCGCGCACACCGCGTCCTCCTGCAGCGCACGATACCGCACCACCAGCCTCAACCGCGCCTCCCCACCAGCCCGGTCGGCACGAGGCGCGATACGAAACACATACGTCGCCGGCTGCCGCGGCGTCACGGTCGCCTCTCGCTGCGAGCTGCACGACTCGATCGCGTACGCTTCGCCACCATCGTCGTGCACCATACGCACAGGTTGCAGCCGGATGCTCCCGCCGCCGCCCGCCGTGATGGTGAACTTGGACAGCAGACACGCGCTGCGGAAGAAGTCTTGCACGTTCACGCCGAGTGGCAGCGCTGTCTTGAGCTGCATGCGGGCTTTGAGCGTGCGTTTCTTGCCCGCGGTGTGGCGCTCGTTCGCGGAGGATGGGGTGGTGGTGTATGTGAGAATGATGACGGCGTCGAGCAGGCCGGATTCGGGTAGTTGCGCAAGCGGCAGCACGACTACCGCCTGTCCGTTTCTGCGAAGGTGTTTGAGTGTCACTGAAGCGGTTGAGCCGTGCTCGATGCGAGTCGCGCCATCGGCCTCTGCACTGCCCGCAAGCCTCGCACCTTCGTACCCGACCAACGCAGCTCCATCAGCAGCAGCGCACACGCTGAACTCTGCCACCTCAATGTCATTCCGACCCGCGCGCACCGTCACCTCGATCGCCCTCGGCTGGTCCAAATCAATGCGCTGCGGAAGACCAACAGCCACGCTCGGCGCAGCACCGTCCTTGGGCACGCGCACAATTACCGGCTCCACCCCGGACGCAGCAGACCCATGCTCGTACTGGAAAATGAGCCGCGCCATGCGGATCTGCGTCACATCCACTATATACACGCCGTGGGCTGGGTGTGGGCAGAACAGCTCCACGCTCGTCGTGCCTGGTGTGAGCTCGATTTGGAATGATGTGAACCACAGCGTCTCCCCACCGCCGGTGATCAGGCAGACACGTACGTCTTCGACGACCTGCACGCACGGAAGCATCGACGTGACGTCCACGCGCAGCAACGAGCCGTCTTCCGTTTCAGCTAGCTTGGCGCAGGACTGCGATATGGTGATGGAAAACAAGGGAAACCCGCTGACGGGCACCTCTTTGCCCAACGCTGTCGAAACGGCGCGCAGCTGCTCGCACAGATGAGTGGGCTCGGTCCAGCGTGCCGCGTCGGCATCGACGCTGCAACTCGAGCCCGCCGCCTGCACGCCGACTTTCAACGCAGCCAACGCAGCCGCAATCCACGCCCGGTCCTTGGGCTTGTTGAGCTGCGCATGGCACTCGAGCTGCATTGCCAGCGAGTGTTGCTCGAGCGCGGTGAATTTAGCACTGGCGTAGGCGTCGGTGAGCACGAGCAGGCTGTCGTACGCGAGCTGGTATTTGCCGCGCAGATAGTGGAGCGTCGCGATGACGGTCTGGATGTGCAAAGCGTCGCGTGTACGTGAGGATACCTCCCATCCTGTGCGGATGCGCTCGCAGAGTGCGAGGTAGTGCGAGTCAAAGTGCTCGCGAGACTTGACGGCTTGCTGCAGTTCGGGCCGAGAGGTACCTCGCTTCTGGTCGAGCACCACCGCTGCACCCAGGCCCTCGACGGGACTATCGGCAGCCTTGTCTGGGGGTGGAGGCAGATCACGCTCCTTTGACTGCAGACCCGCAGAGCTATCAGCTGCATCGTCCCCTGTTGCGGCAAACGCAAACGGCTCCGTCGCCGGAAGATGTCCAGCTTCGACTCCGATGCGGTCGAGCTGGCGTCGAGCCACATCAAGCAGCTCGGATTTGTTTGAGTGGAACGCTGGGCTGAGTTGGTCATCAGTCGATGTAGATGACTGGCCACCACGTTGGATGAGCCACGCCTGGCACTGCTCGACGACGTCGAGAGCAGCAGAAAAGATCCAAGACTCGATCCACTGACTACTGAGTCGCTTGTTGCGTCTAAGCATCCGTCCCACGGCGCTGATAAATAGAGGGGCCTCGCGCATGACCGCAGCCACTCTGCCCATCTTCCCCAGCAGCGCCGACTTGCGAGCAAAGAGATAGCAGCGAAAGTCAAACAGCGAGATCTCGCGTCGTCTGATCAGATCGGCGTACGGCTTCTTGGTGGTGTCCAAGAGCGGCAGCGAGTCGTCGTTGGGATCGCCTCCGCCCGCGGGAGCAAAGGCGACAGCGCCGCTCTGCATAGCCTGCGCAAAGACGATCTCAAGATCCTCGTACTGACCCACGGCATCGTCCTTGAGTCCAACAGCTTCGAGTGTGCGTGCCAACGAGTCCTTGGCGAGAAAGTAGCTGCAAAAGTCCCATCCCTGCTGACCGCGAGTGACGCCGCAGCGCGCGATCTCCTGCTCCTGTGCTTCGATGGTGGTGGTAAACGTCGACGAGGCGGCTTCGCGCATCTTGGTGAGCAGCTCGGCCCAGATGGTGGGATCCATCGAGTGCAGGCCCGATCTGCCGAGCGGAGCAGCGGGAACAGGTGGCAGGCGTGAGAGTTGCACGACATGCTCCTTCTTGCAAGTATTGAAGTCGGCGCGAGCTTTTTCGAGCACATTACCCTTGGACTTGGTCATGAAGCGACTCATGCCGGACTTGGCATCTGCATTCGCAGCGCCCGGACCAGCAAGGCCAGAGATGCCCGCGCCTTCGGGTGGGGTGATGAGCACAATGAGGTATTCTGGCTCGGTGGGACCCGTTGGTGCAGACGCACTGACGCTGGGTTTGGAGGGTGCACCTTGGTTGGTGGGCGTATTGGGACCAGAGCTTGTAGCCGCAGCGGTGGGCGGCGTGTCGGAACGCACAGGTGGGGTTGCCGAGCGAAGCGAGCCGAGTGCAAGCGAGGTCCTAGAGGACGACGCGAGCGTGGGTGTGCCGACGGACGAAGCTGCATGCGACGCTGGTGCCGCTGCCTGCTTGGCATGAAAGAAGGAGAGACTGCTGATCCACGAGCGGATCTCATTGCGTACGGTGGTGCGGTAGTGCTCGCTGTCCTCGCACACCACGAGGTAGAGGTGAACAAAGGGTCGATCGAGAAGTCCTGCTGCTGCAGGCTGTTCAAAGTAGCCAGGGTCGCCTCTCCAGCGACGAATCTCGTCCGTGAGCGGCTTCAAGGATACATCGAGCGTCTGTATTGTGCGGATCGTCGAGCCCGGGACGACGGAGGAAGAGGCGTAGGTGGACTTGCCCTGCTGAGCAGCGCGTGCAGCGACGGCATCGAGCGTTGACTGGCTTGGACGCCAATGGAGGTTGCGAAGCGGAAGCTGCTCTTTGAGGAGGTGTATGAAATGTGGAGTGAGGGGAGCAGCGAGCAGAGCCTGTGATGCCGCATAGGTGACGGTGATGGTCTCTGCGGGTGCATTGCGGTGGTCGGCCATGGTGAACGGCGTGGCCACGGACCTCGTCAAGGCTGAAAGCGCCTGCCGACCAGCCTTTTCTCTCGAGTCGAGCGAGTCTCGAGGGTGTCCCGTGGTCTGAAGTGGCAAGTGGCGAGGCGATGTTGTGGTCGGAAAGGAAGAGCAAGAAGAAGCAAACACGAGAGAGAGCGTTCGAAAAGGGTCTGTGCGTCACGTCGATTTTTCATTAATGTTACACCGTAAGATCTGTTTTCTCTCTGATTTTTCTTCTTGGCGCTGTACCGATCCTCCCAAAAAAATCGGCCCGAAAAAGAAGGCAAAAAAAGAAAAAGAAAAAGAAAAAGAAAAGAAAAAAAAAAAAAAAAAAGTCTCCACAAATTTGTCAAAGAACGCCAAAATGCAGAGCGATGTCACTTTTTTTTTTTTTTCCTGCGTTGGAAGAGCAAGAAAGAGCTCAGCTCGGCTGACTAGCTCGCACTGACTTGGCTGTATATGCTGAGACCCTTGAGCCACTGAGCCTTTCACCACCATCGTCTTCGCCATTATCATCAGCAACGCCACTACCAGCATCAACACAGCCATCGCCTTGAAAGGGTGCAAACATCGGTCACCGTCGTCTCTCTGCTCGGTGTGCATGGTCGTGTAGGCATAACAAAGCACCTCCTCGTCTGGCCAAAGCCGCAGCTGCAGCATCGAGGCAGGCTAAGGCTGGCAGGGCGGTCCCCATGCCAGAACCTCGTTGGCCGACCGCGGCAAAGTCACCAGCCTCAGGACATGCACGCCTTCGAACCCCATCGCCAACTGCAACCCGCCAGCCTCTAGGCAGAAGGAAAGATTCCAGAGCCTCTGCCATCTCGGCCAGCACGGAGGCATCTCACGCCGACACGGAGGATGGCTCAGAAGCAACAGCACCCGCCCAGACCATTCGTGATGTCTCTCAGGCCTTTCGATCAGGCCGACCGAGCCCTTACCATATGGCGGTGGTGACGCTGCTCGGCAGCTTGGCCAGTGGCATGCCGCTCGCCTCCATGTTCAAGGTGTACGCCTTTATCATGTGCGAGTTCTACGACCCCACCATTCGTGACGAGCCTGTTGGCGGCTCACGTCTGCTCGGCGCCATTCGCAATTTGCTCGTCATGCCTGTATCAGGCTCTGCGACGACAACAAAGCTGCCTCCAGCACCTGAACTACCCAACCCACCGCGTTGCTCGCTACCTTGGGTGCAAAAGTCCACCTCGTCCTACTCGGCTGCCATGGTGACCGTCGGCGCTCTCCTCGGGCTCATGACGCTCTCACGCGCTTCGACACTCTCCCGACGCTTTGGACGCAAGCCGCTGCTCCTCATCGCACACGTCGTCATTGCTCTCGCCATCCTCGTCTTCCGATTGGCCGTCGTACTTCCACCCCTTGCCGGTGCTGCCGTACTGTACTGCGCTGTCGTCATTTCAGAAGCCTCGGCAGGAGCGCCGCTTCGAATTGCCATCCAGAACTACGTCGTCGACACCACCTCCGAAGCGCAAAGAGCAGGCGCACTCAGCTTCATCGAAGGGTTCGGTCAGATCGGCGCTTTTCCGTCCAGCGCATTGGGAGGCTTGCTCGCCAGTCTGACCAACGAGTTCTTTGCGCCCTTTTACGCCGACTGTGGGCTTATGGTGCTGGCAGTCGTATATATTCTCCTGATCGTTCCCGAGAGCAAGCCGGGTGCCGAGCATACATTTGTCGACCAATGGCTTTATTCGGACGAAGTCGAGTCTGGATCATCGCAGGACGATGCCGATGCCGACGATCAAGCTGCCAATAATGACGGCGATGACAGCGGCACACACAACCGATCCAACGTGACCTGGTCGACGGTCCACTCGGAACGCGACACGTCCAAGCTGCACTGGCGATCGCGCTTGCGCAAGCTCAACTTTCTGCGTCCGCTCGTCATCTTTTGGCCCAGACGGAGGCGCTATACGCCCACGACCGAGCAGGACGTTATCGAAGCGCCACTGCCAGACGACGCGAACCGACGCCAGGATTTGGCTCAGCGCCACGGCCCTGATGGCGTTGCAGATGGAGGCCAGCCCGCCGAGCTCTCGACTGCCGTGCACAAGCTCCAGAGCAGGATGGACTTCCGTCTGCTCAACCTGGCTGCCGTCGTTGTATTCGAAGAGACGTATCAGGCCTTCATGGTGCCGCTTCTGCTGCTCTACAACAGCGAGCGCTTCGGATTCGATGTGCTGCAGAACGGGTATCTGGTGAGCGTGTTGCAGAGCACGCGCGCGCTGTTCCTCACCGCCATCTTCCCGCCCGGCGTTGCGCTCGCGAGACGGTACGTCGCCAAGATTGGACTGGCGAGACGGCGCAAGCAGGTTCAAAAGCTCAAAGAGGCGGCACGACAGCAGCGTCGCAAGCGTGCAGCAATGCAGAGTGACGCTGCAAACGGCGACGAGCGTACGCCACTAGTTCGCGGAGTGTCGGAGCACCAGTATGGCAGCGTCGCAGCCAGAGACTATGGGCGAGTGGAGCAACCAGGGAACGCAGGTGAATCCGGGACGGAAGCTAGACCGGTGCGACGCCGCCCTTCGTACAAGTCGGCGGCTTCACTGGGGTACTCGAACCTCAAGAGCAACAAGCGGAGCTCGAACGCGTCAGGGATCACGATCAGCAGCAGCAGCTGGGAGAGGCACTCGATCTTTACCAGTTCGCCGTCGGACCTGATCAAGCGCATCCAGAGGGGCAAGCTGGACATCTCGATCATGGTTGCATCGTATGTGCTCGCGACGGCATCGTTCCTGGTGCTGGCGAGCTCGGCCAAAGCACCGACCAGCTCTCCTCGTCCGACCAGCGCAGCAGAGGACAAGAAAGGCGGGCTGTGGTGGTCGAGCGCCTGGATTCCGCTGGTGGTGGCCGTGGTGCTGCTGCAGATGTCTTCGGGGTCTACTTCGGTGCGCACGGCTCTGGTGGTGAATGCTGTGTCGGAGGAGGACCAGACCAAGGCGTTGGCAGCGCATCAGATCCTGGTGACGGTTGTGGCTGCCGTGGTGCCGCTGCTGACGTCGTTGGTGTTTGGCGTAGCGCTCGAGAGGGGACATCCCGAGCTGGTGTGGCTGTTCAAAGCACTGTTCGCGGCACTCGCTGCTGTGGGTGCTTTGGGTTTGTTCTGGAGTCATCGCGGCTTTTACGAGAAGGCGCATGACAATGAGGATCACCACGACGACGGCGACAACAGCAGTGACGACGAGGAAGAAGCAGAAAGAGACGAGGGTAGATGAAAGGATCCTCAAGTGCCAGTGGCAGTCAATGCAAACTCATTCAAAACCGGTCCCCTTGATATCGATTGTGCTCTTAAGAAAGAATGTGATCGTTGTGACACTTGCGAGGAGGAACTGTTCGGCCCGATTTCTGTTCGAATCGGCAGTGATGCCGTGACCAACAGATCTCGCTCGCACAGTCACTTTGAGAGCTCACCAAGCGCCTTGATAGATGCGGAGGATCGGACCGAAAAGCGCCCATTCGGTGATCAAGCCGGTCTCCTTTCGGTCGCTCCTACATTCGTTCATCTCAGAGCAGCTCGTTGGTCCTTCTTGATCAGAAGCTACAACACTCTGCATGCTGAGGATGTATCGCGAGCAAACAGTCTTGAAGTTAGATTGCCCAACGAAGAGCTCACCATCGACTCTGTGTCTGTGGTCGCGTGCCGAGATCCCCGGGAAAAAGACGACCTTTGACGTGCGACTGCAGACCCAACTGACGCAGGTTGCTTCGCTGGTCGGAAGAGGTCGGCGAGGGAGAGGGCTCAAATTGAATTGAATTTGGGGCTCATTTTTGAAATCAAAAGTGGGGTTTTTTGTTTTTTTTTTTTTTTTTTTTTTTTGTTTTTTCAAATCGTCGCGCCTTTTTTCCGCATTTTCTTCTGACGCTTTTTGGCTTGAGAAAAGAAGATCGGGTCTCTGCCACCGCCACAACTGTTCTGCGCTGCAGGACCGCATTTCTCCCTCTCGGAGTGAAGTCGAGTGATGCTGCCTGCTCGAGACACGGCGGACGAAGGGCTCTGTTGCATCGTCACACTAGACTCGACGCTCGGGTTGCACACAAAAGAAAGACAAGAGGGGCAAAAGGAGAGTCGAGCGTGGAAAAAGAGAGGGATCGGCGCGTGTCTCTCTCTGTGTTGTAAATTTACGCTTTCAGCCTTCTTGAAGAAACAACACGCCGCCTTGGAGTCACACTTTGACACACCTGAACCCACACGCATGACCCTGTCAAGGCTCTCTCTCTCTCTCTCTCTGCTTCTAGCTCCCCCCCGCTCTCCGCCCGTGTTCTTCCAAAATCTTTCTTTCACATCGCTCGCTCTCTCCACAAACATCGCCTGACGTCCATCAACACAGACCTTCGTCCCTTCCTTCTTGCTTGACCCTTGCCCTGCTATCCTCCGCTTCCTTTCCTTTGCTCAACACATCCGCTCCCTAGGTCCTCCGTTCGCCCTTTGCTGCACGTTCTTTGCAACTCGCTTTCAGTCTCGCAACATCGTCAAGGCTCCCCCAAAGCAACTTCGGCAACAGATTGCGCTTCTTCCTACACCGCTAGCGGGCGAACGATTCAGCGAATCCGGAACACTGCTTGATCTAGACAGCTCAGGGGAGTGATACACACATACACAAAGCCGTCACCATGTCACATTTCGTGCCCGCCATGTTCAGGCCCAAGCCCATCCACTGCGAGTCGGCCCCTCCATCTTCAGAACAGTCCATCCCAGCACACGCTCAGCCCGCCAATGCCAACGGCAACGGTCAGCACGGCGTCTACTGGATCCCACACTTGCCCGGCGAGGGCCGCTTTGTGGTCAACGCCAAGCTCTACTCGCGTCAAGATGCCGACCCCTCGTTCCAAGAACACATGGAAAAGTTCCGTCGCGAAGTAGCTGCGTCGTCGCCGGGGATGCTCGCATACAAGACCTCGGTGGTGCGCGGCGCAACCGACAAGGAGAACCTCATCTGCCACGACCTCTACATCTCGGACGACTTGGAACCGCATCCCGTGCCCGCAGACAAGGAGCAGCGCGAAGAGCTCGCAGCAGCGCGGCTCAAAGAGATCCAGCAGGAGAAGAAGGAGAAGCCCGTCAAGAGTGCGCTCGCAGAACTCGGCAAGTCGGCGTACAACTTTGGCCTCGGTGGCATCGCCGGTTCCATCGGGGCCACGATCGTCTACCCCATCGATCTGGTCAAGACGCGCATGCAGAACCAGCGCTCTTCGGTGGTGGGTGAGCCGCTCATGTACAAAAACTCGATAGACTGCGTCAAAAAGGTGTTCCGCAACGAAGGCTTCCTCGGCTTCTACTCGGGTCTCGGTCCTCAGCTGCTCGGTGTGGCTCCCGAGAAGGCCATCAAGCTCACCGTCAACGACCTGGTGCGAGGCCACGCCAAGGACCCCATCACGGGCGACATTTCGGTGCCGTGGGAGCTGGTTGCCGGTGGAACCGCTGGTGGTTGCCAGGTCGTGTTCACCAACCCGCTCGAGATTGTCAAGATCCGTCTGCAAGTGGCCGGAGAGATCGCCAAGGCGGAAGGCGCCGACCGCGTGGCTCGAGGTGCGGTGCACATTGTGCGTCAGCTCGGACTGGTGGGTCTGTACAAGGGTGCTTCGGCGTGTCTGCTGCGCGACATTCCGTTCTCGGCCATCTACTTCCCCGCGTACGCCCACTTGAAGAAGGATACGTTCCACGAGGGCCGGGACGGCAAGAAGCTGGGCTTTGGCGAGATGCTGGCATCGGCGGCGATTGCAGGTATGCCTGCGGCGTTCCTGACCACGCCTGCGGATGTGATCAAGACGCGTCTGCAGGTCGAGGCGCGCAAGGGCCAGGCGACGTACAAGGGCATCGTCGACTGCGCCACCAAGATCATGGCCGAGGAAGGGCCCAAGGCATTTTTCAAGGGCTCGTTGGCGCGTGTGCTGCGCTCGTCGCCGCAGTTCGGTGCAACGCTGGTGGCGTACGAATATCTGCAGAAGTTCCTGCCGTATCCGTTCGAGGAGCACGAGGTGGCCGACATCATGCGCGACGGCGTGCCAGGCGAAGACCCTTCGCGTACGCATGCGCGCCGTGCACTGCAGCTGCTGATCGAGATGCACGAGGACTTTGGCCGTCCTCCGCCTGCCGCTGCAAAGTAAAAAGAAAAGAGACGACGACCACGACGATCTGCGGCGAAAGAGTCGCTACACTACACACACTGTTACACTATCCTGCTGTTTCCCTCGTAATAGACACTTTGCACAGAAACACAAAAGACAGACATCATCCTTCGAAACGCGACTTTCTAGCGTCATCTTCTGAGCAGAGACGAGGAGATGGTAGGATGCTTTTGGGACCGAACAAGCATCAGCGAGCGATAAATCGATGGGAAAAAAAAAAAGAGGCGCCAAAAACAGTCGAGCCAGGGCAAATTTGGCTCAGGCAGGGCAGCAGCAGCAGCCGCAGCAGCAGCAGCCAGCGTTGGATTCGTCGCTTGAATCCTGTCTGCGTTGCGCTGCTCTTGCTTTCTTTTGGACTTGGAGCTGCCAACCTTCTGATCTTCCATCACAGCCAGATAAGCTTGTCGACTTTTGATCGATTCGGATCAAGCACGCTTATCAGTCAGCCATTCAGCGAACGACGAAAAGCAACTTGCTTCTCTGACTTTGCCACCCAATCGACAACCACCTCTCTCTTCCAACATCAGCCGATACCCACAGACAGAAATGCTCCCATGACGAATCCATCGCTTCTCTCCTCGACAATCTGGCACGATTCTCGACCATGTCGTATGACGCCGCAGCAGCCACCTTTTCGCAACATTCCGTGCTGAGCCCGCCTCTGCTCGCTGCCATCGATAGTCAGCACACCTTCAGCTCCTGTAATACTGCCGCTGCTGCAGCAACTCCATCACCACACCGCGCTGGCAACGTCGACGTCTCCAATGGCTCCCACGACCAGCCGGCATCCACCTCACGCCCACCCAGCACCAGATTACGCGCATCCTCATCTACATGTTCGCACAATCTAGCTTCTGCGACAATCTCTGCACCGCCATCCTCTCTGCATCACAATGGTCAGATTGCAACTCAAAAGAAGGCACGTAGAGCTCAGCATGCTCAATCGGCCCATAGTCGCCACGGCAGCAGAACCGGCCCCGTGGCGATGCCAGGCCGCTCCTCTTGCACGTCGACGGCTTCCAATGAGCTCAGCACTCTATACGGCACCTCTCGCAATCGCTCCACCACGCATCTCGATGGACTTCGCAGCTTGACCGCAGCCAACGAGCACAACCACCCATCTGCTGCTACCTCGGCCGTGACAGCCCCTCCGTCACCGCTCATGATGGCTTCCGCCTCGTCTGCGATGGCAATGTCGCCTGTAGCACAAGCATCGGCCATGACCGACCACCTGATGCACTCCGAGTGGACTCTCGACGGCTCTGTTCCCGCAACACCGTATTCGGGTCTCTCTCGAAACGCTTCCGACTACTTTGATCCGTCGCTTTTGGCTCAGCTTCAGTCGCAAAACGGAAGCTCTCATCCTGAGCTGCATGCCAGCGGCCCACACCGCCCTTCACCTCCCATCGATACCGTCCTTGGCCGTCTATCGCCCCATCAATCGCACGCAGCCCGCTCAGCGAGCCAGCCGGAGTGGGCTCAGCAAGCGGCCCACATGCAGCAGACGGCGCACTTGCTCGGACTGCATCGCCTCTTTGCAAGCCGAAGTACGCCTCACCTTCCCGACCTCGACTCTTCGTACCTAGGCCACGAGTTTGAATCGCCTCCGCCCTACGCACCACGCGCATCGGCTCACGAGACAGAGTTGGAGAGGGCGACCGATGTCAATGTCGATGCCACAGGTCGCCACCCGTCCCAATCGTCCTCTGCCTCGACGTTGCTCACCACCAGCGATCCGCCTTTGCCGCCGCCCATCTCAATCCCTTCGGTCTCTTCAGGTGCTGGTGTTCACTCAGTATCAGGTCCGCCCTCTGCTTCAGTGCCCGTGCGACCTTCGCTTCGAGCCAGATCCTCGTCGCGCGGAAGTCGAAGTGGACCTCCCTCTCCCTCGGCCTCTTTCTACGGCCGCCGCGGTCTCACTAGCCTCTCGCCCTTCCCTGCAGGCCTCGAGATGACCCCAAGTGTCGCTCAGGTCTCTTCATTCTCATCGACGCCCGTCAGTCCTGGTTTCGCTCCAGACAGCGACGGAGATGAGCACGTCGATTCGATGCTCTCCTTTTCATCATCCAGATCAAAGCAGAGGCGGGATGAGAGGCGACAGACTATCGCTTCGATCGATCATCCATTCCAAGCCGACGCTCTCGGCGGACCTTTCTCGACATCGCTGCCAGGACCGTCAGGACAGGCGCAAGCGGTGTTGGCGAGGAGAAGACGATCCGGCTCGGCGGGCAGCGCAAGACAGCTTCTGTGGCCTCGCACACCCATCAACTCTTCCATCCCAAGGCCTTGCGTCGATCAATCGCAGCACGTGGCCGAGGCAACTCACTTGGTCCCTTCACAAGACCAGATCGCTGCGTCGCGTTTGCCTGCATTGGGTGCCTCGACTTCCAACCCAGCGAATGACGCCGCCGGAGCCGCTCACAGGCGATTCCCGGAACATCCTCCGGCTTTCAGCCCTCGAAGCGATCACGACGATGCGGACACGAGCAGTCAACCAGTGTCTCCCACTTCGGACAGCACTCGGCCCGACATTCCTCTGTCTCCTGACGGCGCTTTCGACATGTCGCCCAGCACTTCCTTTCCTGGAAATGGCACCGCGCGAACTGCAGCCGACCACGCAGAAGCAGACGCTGGCGCGACTGCAGCAGAAGAAGACAGCGAAGAAGAGTTCCCGTTGGTGCTCAAGCTCCTTCTGCACTCGTTGCGTGTGCTCGCGGCTGTCCCTGGCTGCATCGGCACGTTCTGGCTGGCGCGGCACGCCTGGCTTCTGGCCACCAAGCACGGCCACCTGCTCAGCCCTGGACAGATGCTGATCGCAGCCGACGGCACGAGTCGCTTCCAGAGCTCGGGTTTGTCGGAGCAGCCGTCGCTGGAGGGCGCATATCGATTCGGCCGCCGTCAGCAGCCAGGGTCGGTCGAATTCGCCGTTGCATGCCTCTGGAGCATGAGCACTGCCTACCACGCGCTCTCGTTCACCACACTGCTTCTGCGCCGCTGGCTGCTCTACTACTCGATCCTGCCGTCGCTGATCCGCCTCGTCGCTCTGCAGGCCATCTGCTGGCCGCTGGTGCGCATCACCGTCCACGTCTTTGGCGCAGATCAGCCGCTCGGAGCGTGGGTGGTCATCGGCACCACCACGGCTCTCAGCGACGTCGTCTCGCGCTGGGTGACGAGCAACATCGCCGACGCGCCGCTCGACGACGAGCTGGACGAAGAGGAGGAGCAGCAAGAGGCGGAGAACGAGGCGCTCGGCTACTTGTCCGATACGCGCTTCGTCAAGAGTCCCATGAGAGCCAACGCGGCCGAGCGCCTGTTGCACGCTGATCAGCATCCGTGGAGTGCGGCGGGGGGACAGTCGCTGGTGGGCGATTCGGACTGGGATCCGCGGTCGGGCGACGAAAGCGACGCGGCTGCCGCGAGCTTTTTCGCGTCGGAGCGCGAACGGCAGCGTCGGCAGCGTCGGGGTGGCCAAGGAACGAGGTTCTGGCGTGCGGTTATTGGAGGGCCTTCGTTTGCGGCTCCGTCTCGGCGTCGTAAGGCGGGCAATCGGTCGTCGTTGGGTGCGACAGGTGGCACGGCGACGCGTGCATCGGCGGGGGCGGGGACCGAGACCGAGATGGAGGCCGAGTCGGACTGGCCTGGGTACACGACGGATGGCACGGTGCTGGGCGGTGGGCGGGGCGACACGCCTCCTCCGCGTTCGGTGGGAGCTTGGAGCCAGCACGGCCTGCGCAGGCGTCTGGGTGCTATCCCGGCACACATTGCGTCGCCCGCTTCGGCCACCTCGCCATCGCTGGCAGGGACGGGGCTAGACACGCTGGAACGTCGCACTGTGCTGCCTTCGCTGCCATTCAGAGCGTCGTCGTCGTATCGTCAAGGCCATACGCGCTTTGTGTACAAAGACGGCGCGTGGACGCGCGAACGCACGAGCAGCCGGCGCAACTTCCACTGGGAAGTGGCGGTGTGGAGGAACGTGGTGCCGATCGCGGTGCTGTCGTATCTCAGCATGTGGGTGCTCATCTTTGATGCGATGCGGCTTGGAGGGTGAGCGGAGGAACGCTGAACGGCAAGCAGGGCTTCTGGTTGACGAGCAGGAGGTAGAGAGAAATGTACACGAGATACCCCCGAATCAGTTGTTTGCTCGCAATAGCACTTTTCAGAACAAGTCACAATCGCAACTTCTACCTAATTGCGATCGTTTGGTATTCACACACGTGTGGTGGACAAGCTCGAAGCAAGTGAAAGCATGGTGAGGACGAGCAAACCAAGATGGTGTTTCTCGAGGTGATGATGGGATTAAATTTTAATTTATTTTTTATTCTCCATTTTATTTTATTTTATTTTATTTTTATTTTTATTTTTTAGCGCACAAGCCTCCCACACGAGCAGCGGGCAAAGCGAAAAGCCACGAGGAAGGACTCTCTGCTGAGTGAGCTTGTGCTCGTCATGCCGAAGAAGCAAAACGTTGTGATGGTCGGCTGCTGTCCCTGTCACAAGCGAATCTGAATCATCCTTCTTGTAGCGGCAGCAGCAGCAGCAGCAGCAGCAAGCGATTAGACGCTTGACGTTGGTGGCTTTGTCTTGCGCTGCTTGTGGAAAGCGGTTCGAGGGAGACGGCAGCAGTTCCGTCGAAGATATAAACCGAACGAGACACGGACAGCTGCTTCTCCTCTGCTCACCATCATCGACAGCTGCGAATTGTCTTTCTGTTCGCAACTCGACTCTACCAACCAATCAGAAGCTTCTACGACAGATTCTCACCTCCAAGTATTCACACCATCATGTCGACAGCCGCAGCCGTACCGGGCAAGCTGGCCAGCAGCATCAGCAACAACATCGCCAGCCTCGCCTCTAAAGCCGTGGCCACCACTTCGACGCAACAATCGCTCATGCAGTCCGTCAAGCGGCTCGTCCCGCCGCTCTCGCCCGCCAAGCACAAAGGCCAAGCGGGCCGCATTGGCATCGTCGGGGGCAGCCGTGACTACACGGGTGCGCCGTTCTTCGCCTCCATGTCATCCATGCGCTTCGGGTGCGATATGTCGTACACGATCTGCACACCTGAAGCCGGGAACGTGATCAAGACGTATTCGCCGGACTTGATTGTGAACCGGCTGCTGGACCCGGAGGCGGCGTGGGGGGAGGTGGAGCGCAGTGTGGACGAGCTATTCGCGCGGTTCCATGCGGTGGTGGTGGGGCCGGGGCTGGGAAGGGATGAGTTCATGCAGAAGTGCGCGAGGCTGTGTATTGGGTTGGCGAGGAAGCACGATATGTACGTGGTGGTCGATGCGGACGGGCTGTGGTTGGTGCAGGAGGATCCGGAGGTGATAAGGGGGTATGAAAAGGCGATTCTGACGCCGAATGTGGCGGAGTTCGCGAGGTTGTGCGAGAGCGTGGGCGTGGATGCGAAGCAGGACCCGGACCAGGCGGCCAAGAGGCTCGCGCAGGCGCTCGAAGGCCCGACGGTGCTCGAGAAGGGTAAAGTCGACCGGATCACCAACGGCACGTAAGTCTTTCGCTTCCCCCCTTTCATCTCACCCCTCAACAAAACCTGAACTGCCGAACTCACACTCTCTTGCCTTGCTCTGTATCACCCAGCGAGGTGACGTCGACACCCAGGGCGGCCTCAAACGCTGCGGCGGGCAGGGCGACATCCTCGCCGGCTGCCTAGGCACGTTTGCAGGCTGGTGCAAGATCTACCACCAAGACCACCCCGACTTGCCCGCCACCTCGTCCAACGCTGATGGAGAGTTGATCAGCCAGGACCGCCTGCTGCTGCTCGCGGGCTACGGCGCAGCGCTGACCGCGAGGGCGTGCAGCAGGCTTGCGTTCGGGAAGAAGAAGAGGGCGATGCTGGCGGATGATCTGCTGCCCGAGGTCGGCGAGGCGTATGAGGAGCTTTGGGGCGATGTTCAGGCTTCGTTGTAGAGAGTTGCAGGTTCAGGTGGATAAGCAATACAAGAGCGATACACGCATGTTTGGAGAGAGAGCAGCCTCAAGCAGGGAGAGCAAAGAGCTTGAAAATTGACCAGTGGTGGGTGAGAAAGCGAGCTCTTCTGGAAGCACCTTTCTCTACGGTCCGGCAGTGCGCCGAGGAATGAGCCAAAAAAAAAAAAAAAAGAAAAAAAAGCTGACTGCGATTCAGGGACAAGCGAGAGAACGCAACGCACACACACACACCGCCTTTTTTTTTTCTCACTTTCGGCGCAGAAGGGTAGCTGCGCTGCTGCTGCTTCTCATCCTCAACTCGGCTCGGCTGCCCTGAGCGCGAAACCGCGATAGCCGTGCAATTTTCTCAAAGCGTTGAGATAGAAGAGAAACGTGATTTCAGCTCTATTCCAGCCGTGGCGCAGCAGCAGCAGCAGCAGCAGCAGCAGCAGCTCGTCGGAAGAGCCGTTGCCGATGTCATCTTTCTGGCTGCCTCATCACTCTCCACTTGAGCCGGTGTCGCTTCTATCTTCATCTCCTCCATTTCATCCTTACTCTCTCCTCTTCGGACCATCCCGCATCCTAGCTTGGGTTTCGATCTCGCCTGGCGAAAGAGGCGTTTCAGTCATCGGCACTTCGGGTCATTCACCGACGGTCGGAACAAGCCGCATTTCTTGGCTCGATAAGGGCGGTTTCGCACTCTTGACTCGACTCGACTCGACTCGACTCAGCTCCATCATCGCATTCTAAAAGCACACAGTCAAACAGCATGCATCGATAGACATTCTCGTTTCATATCACTGGGCATTCCGACTGCTTTCGTCGCTTCAGATCAGCGCTTCCGACGGGCTTAAACTTGCTCGCCAATCATTGCCATCCGATCTCGACCTGATTTGATTGCATTGCGCGCGGAGCTCAAGGGCCATCCAAGTTGCAGCCATGGACGCAGAAGCAAAACCCACCACAAAGAGGATCTCTTACGTTCTTCCTCCTTGTCGCTCTCCTCCGACCACGTTCGGCCTTCCACCCTTGGGCGCCGATCGAGGCTACAATACAGGTCCTCTGCTCGTCCCGGCCTCTCGCGCCGCCGCTTCTGCCTCATCCTCTTCCCTCCCCTCCTTATCCGCCGCATCAGCTTCGAGCAATTCCACTCAGTCCAATGCTCCACTTTCGACTCATCCTCAGCATTCGCTCGCCGTCTCTTCGCTCGCCATAGACACCACCACCTGCCTTGCCAGCTCGGACGACGATGATGACGAAGACGAAAACGACAAAATCGACCGTCACTACGACACTGATTCGAATCACACCGCACACAATCGCGAGGCTGTACCGCCAGGCATCCTTTATACGGGTGGTCGCGACGGTCTCGTCGGTGCTTGGGAGCTCGGCCTGCCCATGCGCAAGAGGAGTGCACAGCGCATCGATGGCCATGATGGCTCCTCGTCGTCCTGGTCAGATTTTCACCAAGACGAATCCGCGATAGGTCTACTCGCCGACACATCTGCCTTGCCCACAGGCACCGACATCGACGCCCTAGCCTACTGGCAAGCCGACCCTTTCCGAGCCCATCGCGCCAAATCCACGCGCTTCCGCCAATGCGTCCAGTCCCACACCGACTGGATCAACGACATCATCCTCTGCAACCACAACCAGACCCTCATCTCAGCTTCCTCAGACCGCACCGTCAAGGTCTGGAATCCGCACGACCCTCAGCACAGCCTCAGCCCGCACGTCCTCGGCACCCACAAGGACTACGTCAAGGCGCTCGCCCACGCCTCGGAATCCGGATACGTCGCCAGCGGTGGCTTTGACAAGTGCATCAAGCTGTGGGACGTTCGTGAGGCCAGAGCCGCACCCATGCTCGAGCTCGACGACAAGGCCGTCAAGACGTCCGTCTACGCGCTCAGCGTCAACCCGAGCGGCTCCGTCATCGCCGTTGGCTCGCCCGAGCAGCACGTCAAGGTGTGGGATCCACGCAGCGGCAAGAAGTGTGCAGAGCTCGTCGGTCACACGGACAACGTGCGTGCTGTTCTCGTCAGCGAAGATGGCCGGTTCCTGCTGTCCGGCTCGGCTGATTCTACGGTCCGTCTCTGGTCGCTTGGGGAGCAGAGGTGTCTGCACACGTTTACGCATCACGACGATTCGGTGTGGTCGCTGTTTTCAGACCATCCGACGCTCGACGTGTTTTACTCGGGCGACCGTCAGGGATACGTGTGCAAGGTCGACTGGGAGCGCTGCGCCGAGGTCAGCGAGGGCGAATGTGTGGTGCTTTGCCAAGAGCGAGATCCTACGCTTGACGACGATCAGGACGACGAGATGGCGCATCATCCTCCCGACCTGCATAGGCGTGATGCCAAGTGTGGCATTCAGAAGATCGTGGCTCTCGACGATACCTACTTCTGGACGGCGACGGGGCAGACCAGCGTCAACCGTTGGAGAGACGTGCCGCGTCGCTCGGAGCGCGAAGCCATTTTCCCCATTGGCGGCACGCATTCACGATCGCGCGAGCTGCACCACCGCAACTCGTCTGGCAGCCCCAGCCTGACTCGACACAGCATCGAGACCGGTCGCTCGCCCGACTCGACGCATATCTCGCATCCCACATCGGTGACCTTTGCCGAGCCCTCGCCGGCGTCGTTCCGTCGCGACTCGTCTGCACTTGGCCATGGGAGGAGCGTTGCTGGTGCTGCTGCGGGTTCGTCTGCCACTACGCTGTCTGCTTTGCAGACCGGCATGGATCTTCCACCAGCAGACATCCCGCTCGCAGCTACGCTCCACGGCATTCCGTTCGACAGCCTCGTCAGTCTAGCTCCGGTCAGCGATCCGTACGGCGACAAGATCGGTCTCGGCAGCGTCAGCGTGCGTGATCCGCGTGGACATGCGGACGACTCCGTGTTCAGCGCGGCGCCTCTGCGCTCGTTTGCCAGTCGCATGTCAATGGACCAGTCGAGCATCATGATCCCTGCCGCAGCTACGAGGTCTCCCGTGGTCACGCCAATCAACCCTCAGCTGGCCCAGATCCAGGCGATGGACACGCCTCACCGTCCTGCCAGCACGCGTTCCGCCAGCCTCCGCTTTGCGACCACGGACCAGATGTACGAGCCAGAGGGTCTTGCCAAGTCGTGGGAGAGTGACTCTGATGCTGAAGCTGCCACTCCCAATCGGCAGATGGCCGAGATGCGGCTCCATGATGGGACCATCAATGAGGATGCAGGCGAAGACGACCAAGAGGATCGCGCCTATCAAGCTCGGTTGGCGTTTGAGGACCGCGAGCTCGCCCAGGAGGCGACGCCGCTGCGGCTCAAGCCCGATGCGGTGATTCGCGGCTCGCACGGTCTGATCCGCTCGTCGATGCTCAACGATCGCCGTCACGTCATCACCATCGACAGCACCGGCGTTGTCATGCTCTGGGACATTGTCAAGGGTGTCTGCATTGGCGATTTCGATCGCGGCGAGGTGGAAAAGGCCGCGCTCGAGTCCAACTTGATTCCATACACGTTCATGCGCAAGTGGCGCCCCGAGCAGACGCCTGGCGACACGCTCGAGGTGGTCAAGGAGCGCATCGAGGGACAAGGCGTCACGCCGCTCTGGTGTTCTGCAGAGACGAGGAGTGGCGCGCTCACTGTGCACATCGAGGAGCCTCGCTGCTTCGAGGCCGAGTTCTACATTGACGAGTTTGCCGACTGCGTCGACCCGACCAACTTCAAGGAGGATCAGCGTGGCCAAGTCGCCCGGTGGCTGCTGCGCAACCTGTTCTCGGGCTTTGTGGAGGCAGAGAGCGAACTGCGGCATGCTGCGATCGACGAGTCGGGATCTCAGCTGCCGCCAGAGACGCCGGCGTGGGACAAGATCGCGCGGGCACAGAGGAGTGGGCCGTTCACGTCTGGAATGACGATGGGCTTGGCGACTCCAGCCAAGACGCCGGCGCTGACGTCGCACGCTTCGAACTCGCTTTACTTGGGCTTGGCGCAGAAGAGTGGCGGTGGTGGTGGTGGCGAGAGTGGTGATCGCACGGCTCTGCCTACGTCGTCGACGCTGACGGGGACTGCTGGTCAAGCTGCGGGAGACTACTTTTCGGTGAAAGGTTCAACGCCGGCAGGGAGAGTGCCGCCGCAGACGCCGGGAGGCAGGGCGAGGGAAGCCTCTTCTGCTGGTGGAGACCAGATCAACGGCAACGCTGTCACGTCCGGCGTTAGCACAGGCAACGGCACGGGAGGTGGCAGTGGCTTCATGAACAAGTTCCGATTCGGCAAGAACAAGACGGACAAGGTGGACGCCCAGGTCGATCCGCTCGACGACGCCGCCAAGAAGACGCGCGATGCTGCGGCTGAAGCCAGCACGGCCGACGACACCGAAGGCTCAACCAAAGCGCTCACACACGTGCAGATGCTGGAAGAGCTATTCGGCAAACCGCTCGCACCCGCCTCGTTCAAAGAGATGCCTCGGCTGCCCCTACCGCACGACACGGCCGTGATCATCTCGCAGTCCTCCGCAGACGCCGGATCGTGGGAAACCGTTTACCGCGGACTAGTCAGCTGCACGGGCGACGACACCGAGGTGCTCGAGCAGACGGCGCCCATGTGGCTGCTCGACTGCTTGCTCAACAACCACGTCGTCGCCAAAGACCCGGTCAAACTCAGCTTTACGCTGTCGCCCTGGAAGCCGGCCGAGACACACTCGGACGGGTTTGGCGGGTACGATCTGAACACGGTGCAGCCCATGCCGGAGCTGCCGACGGGCAATGCGCGCTTGACGGCGACGCGATGTTTGCGGATCAAGAAGGCGTGTTTGTACGTGGCGGAGAAGCTGGAGTTGGCACCGCCGAGGTCGAGGGCTGTGAGTATCAACGCGAGTCGGAGGTCGTCGGTCGATGCGAATGCGGGCAATGGTGGGGCGGCTGCGGCCAAGCGTGTGGGTGGTGTGCCGCAGCATCACTTGTCGGCGGGTATTGCGGCGGGGCTGAGTATGACGAGGGCGGACTCGTCGGCTGGTGTGGCTGGCGATCAGGACGGCCACGGGTGGGAGGTGGACGAAGACATGGCACCGCAGGACATGATCGAGGTGCTGTGCAACGACGTGGTGCTGCCGCTCAATGTGACGCTCGCCCAGTGTCAGAGGTTCTTCTGGAGGTCAGGGGGCGATATAAGGTTGGAGTATCGGATGAAGAAGTTCGACTGAAGCGGGTGAGAGGGTTGGATAGAGAAACGGTCAATAGATTGTGGAAGATCGTACTGTATGTGTATGATGTGTGTGTTGAGGAGGTGTTGGTGGTGGTGGCGGTGGTGAGCAGCGTGATGGCTTTTAATTTCTTTTTCTTCTGGTGGTGCAACGTCGTTCAAGGGTCCAGAAACACTTCTTCTTGACCCACCTCGATCCTTCCCATCATACCGTCCCCACCCTTTTGGACAAGCAAGAAGCATCAGCACCGACACATCAGCAAACGATGTTCAGGCTCTGACAATTGCAATTCTGCGCGCAGTGCCTGTAATGTTATCGCCAGCGGGCACAACAACGGACTCGACACGGTGACACAACATGAGGAGGTGCTTAGTTGGACGTGGCGAGGTCGTGGCGAGGTCGGCATCTTTGCGGCAAGGCCCTTCCCTGGGGAACAAGAGCTGGTCATCACCACACGGCAGAGGCAGTGTCGATTGCTTCAGAAAGGAGCATGATGCAAGGACGCTCTCTACACACCGGGCCTCATACGCAATCCGTCCAGATAGCGAGCGGAGCTCCTCCGCTACCTCACATTCGCCTCAAATCCTGGCGGTACAGACAAGAAGCTTCTCGACACACACAGCTCGCTACCCTGCTCAGCCCTCCAACGATGACAACGAAACGGGGGGCTCCACCGCACCCGCCTCCTCCTCCTCATCTTCGCGGACGAAACGCCGCACGACCGTAGCGTACGACTCGCTCCCCTCGACCATCATCGGCGAAGACGGCCAGCCCCTGCCCGCTCTCTCCGCCATCGTCCCTCCCGCCACCCGCAAGCGCAGCACCAAAGCGCGCACCAAGACCGCTGCCGCACACTCTCCCGCCTCCTCGCCCAAACCGTCTGCTGCCCCTGCAGCTGAAGAGGAGCCGATCCGGTGGCCGCCACTCGCGCAGTCCGTGCTGGACGACATGGCGCGCTTCCCGTCCACCATCCTGCTCACGCGCGTCGGCGGATTCTACGAATCCTACTTCTCTCAGGCCCCGCAACTCGCCTCCATTTTGGGCATCAAGCTCGCCAACCGCCGGTGGGGCGGTCAAGACGTGCCCATGGCAGGGTTCCCCGTGTTCCAGCTCGAAAAGTACCTCAAAACCTTGGTCCTCGACAAGGGGCTGCTCGTGGCCATCTCAGAAGAGTTCCGTCCCAGCGACGCTGACGCGGCTAAAGTGGGGAATGCGACGACGGATATCGTGCGCAGGGTCAACCGCGTGGTTAGTCCGGGCACGCTGATTGACGAGAAGTTCCTGGACCCGTTTGTGAACAACTTCATCGTGGGTGTCAGTGCGAGCTGCGTAGATGGGGAGGTGAGGTACGGGCTGGCGTGGTTGGATGTGGGCACGGCGGATTTTAACACGGCTGTGTGCGAGGACTTCAAGACGCTCAGGGACGAGATTGCGCGTATTGGGCCGAGGGAGGTTGTCGTTGATGCGGCGACGATCGGTGCGGACGAGCGGGATGCAGCGGGTTCTGAGACGGACGAGCTAGCGGACAAACGGGTCAAGATCGACATTCGGGAGCTGGTGCCCGACTCGAGTGTGTACATCTCGCACTTCCATCCTCCTCCCTCCTCGCCTTCACCAACCCCCTCCCTCGCCCACCCAACCCCCTCCTCCACCACCCTCGACCCCATCGAAACAGCCACAGTACACACCCTGCTCAGCTACCTCCGCACGCGCCTGCTCGACGACTCCACTTCCACGCTCTCTTCCCTCACCCTCACCCGTCCGCACCACCAGCGCCTCGACACCGTCATGCAGATCGACGCACACACGCTCTCCGCGCTCGAGATCCGCGAGACCGGCCGCGACGGCTCGACACGCGGCTCGCTCTTCTCCGTCCTCCGCCGCACCGTCACCAAAGGCGGCACACGCCTGCTGCAGCAGTGGCTGTGCAAGCCGTCCACGTCGCTGGCGACCATCCGTGCGCGGTTTGACCTCGTCGAGCTGTTCCTGCAGAGGCGCGGGTTGCGGGACGATGTGCGCGCGGCCCTGCGCGGGGGTGCGGGGGACGTTACGCGGGTGCTGCAGAAGATGGTCGCGAGGAGGAACGATGAGCAGGATCTGCTGGAGGTGAGGGATGCGATTGGCGCGATGGAGCGGGTGAAGGGGTTGGTGGCGAGGGAGGTGGCGTGGAGTGAGGCGGAGAAGGAGAGGGAGGTGTTGCAGGGGCTGGTGGGGAAGTTCTTTGATCTGACGGAGCTGGCGGGGAAGTTGGGGTCCGCGATTGACGAGAGAGTGATTGCAATGAGGTTGGAGAGGCAGGAGACGCTGGCGAACGAGGTGCAGGACATTGCGGCTGCTGCTGCGACGGCTGAGACGTCGCGTGCAAAGATACGCAGTCTCGGCAGCACCAACAGCAACGGCAGCTCGAAAGCTGCCACTAGCAAACGCGGCGGAACCACCGACGACGACGACGCTGACGACGACACCACCACCGCACTGTGGGGGGACGACTTTGAGCACCTCATCCGCCCCACCTCCTCTAAAATGCTCACCACCCTCACACGTTCGCACCTATCGCTTCGGCGCGCCGCCCGCAAACTCGAGCGGGACTTCCAGCGCACCTACGGCGGCGACTTTGTCACCCTCCGCCACGTGCTCGGACAGGGCTACGTCGTGCACTCCCGGGGCAAACCCCTGCCGTCCCCTCCGCCCTTCCCACCCTCTGCACAAGACCTGACCGTGCACATTGCGGGGAAGAACCGCACGACACATACGTACTACTGCGCGGCGTGGACGTCGCTCGGGTCGCGACTCGACCGCCTGGCCAAAGAGATGCAAGCCGTAGAAGCAGTGGAGCTGGAGGCGTTGCGGCAGGCAGTGCTGACCCTTGCTCCGGAGCTCCGAACGAACGCCAAGGTGCTCGACCAGATCGACGTCGTAGCGGGCTATGCGCAGGCAGCGGAGGAGTACAACCTCACGCGGCCCGTGGTGGACGACACCTCGCAGATCGACGTCTCCTCTGCGCGGCACCTGGGTGTCGAGATGGGCCTCCTTGAACGGGGGCGCTTGTTCACCCCCAATTCGCTTTCGCTGCTTGACGCAAAAATGACGGTGATCACAGGGCCGAACATGGGCGGCAAATCGACGTTCCTGCGCTCCATCGCGCTGCTCACCATCCTCGCCCAAGCCGGCTCGTTCATCCCAGCAGCACCGCACTCCCGTGTAGGACTCGTCGACCGCGTGTTCACGCGCATCGGCGCACACGACGACGTCTCCCGCGACCGGTCCACGTTCATGGTCGAAATGTCCGAGGTCGGCGAGATCCTCCACCGCGCCACTCCGCGTTCGTTGGTGATAGCGGACGAAATCGGTCGCGGTACGAGCAGTATGACGGGCATCGCGGTCGGGTTCGCTACATTGAAGGCGCTGAGGGATAGAGGGTGCAGGACGCTGTTCGCGACGCACTTTTATGAGATCGTGGATCTGGTGAGGGAGGAAGCGTGGAAGGGCGTACAGTTCGCAGCGACTGATGTGCTGCAGGACGGCGAGGAGGGTGCGTTGGTGTACAGCCATGTGTTGAGGGAAGGGGTGAATAGGGAGAGTTATGGGTTGCAGGTGGCGAGGCTGGCGAATGTGCCGGAGGACACGGTGAGGTGTGCAAGGGAGACGTTGGTGAGGTTGCAGGCGGGTAAAGGTGGAGATGGCGACAAAGTTGCGTAGGCTTGCACGGTTTGTCTCATCACCACCACACACACTCACGAGCCAACAGGACATTCGTAAGGGCAGAAGTCGCACCAACATCTTCAAATTACTCTTTCGCAGAGCTCCTCATCTACTGCTTGTCGAGGTGCACATTCTCGACACCCGCTCTAGTCGCCTCGACAAACGTCTGATTCTCCTGATCCGTCGGTGTCGCTTTCGCCTCCTCCTTGTCCGCTGGCAGCGTCGCCTGCTGTTGCTTTTTCAGCGCCTTGGCCACCTGCTTCTTCTCCTCCTCGGCCTTCTGATTCGCGAGCGCCTCCTCCTCGCTCTCTGCCGTGCCGCCTTCCTCCTTGGTGTACAGATGCGCAAAGCGCGGGTTGATCTTCTTGTCCTTCTTCTTCTTCACAACAGGCGTGTCTTCCGGGTAAGCGTCCTCTTTGGCCTTCTTAAACTCGGCATCGGTCTCGAACAGCGTCTGCACGGGCTCGAGGAGCGTCGTGATCGCCTCTGCCACGGCCTTCTTGAGGTCGGCCGGGTGGACTGCTCCACTGGCGTAGTCGCTTTCGAGCGCGGCGTAGTCGGTGTAGTGCAGGGAGCCGCCGTACTTGTCTGGGCGGACGATGCTGAACATGCTGCCCTTAGGAGCGTCTTCTGCGACAAAGCTCTTCGATGCGCCCTGGGCCGCGGAGACGGGGGTGCCCATGGCGTCGGACTCGACACGCAGGCGCGCGATGGGGAAGAGCACCGCGCGCACGAACCCGAGCACGCCGTTGCCCTCGACCTCGCCCGGGGCACATACGGCATCCGCGATCTTCTTGGCCACCTCCTTGGGCGTATCGAGAAAGTCGATCTTGGACGAATTGTCCGAGCTGCTCATCTTGCTCCCCTTCAAGCCGGGCACCATGGCGTTCATCAGGTGTGCGCGCTTGGCGTAGCCCAGCTTGGGCAGGTACTGCTCGGCGAACGTAAAGATCTTGCGCTGGTCCACACCGCCGAACTGCATGTCTACGCCGAGGTACTGCTCGTCGAGCGCCTGCAGACCGGGGTACAGCAGCCCGGACAACAGCGGGCTAGCCACCTGCTTGACCACCTCCGCACCCGCCTTCTTGGCATCGTGCTCCGTCACAGACGCACACAAGCGGTAGTTGTCCATGTTGTACGCTTCCGTCAGCTGGTAGCTGCTGCCGACGACGAAGACGAGCCGGTCGGTGGGTACGCCGATCGCCTTGAACACCGCAGTGAGCACGTGCCGGTAGTAGTTGACGCGGTGACGCACCAGCTCGATGGGTGCTTTGAGGTTGTCCAAAAACGCGTGGATATCCGCCAGCAGGATTTTGACCTCGACGCCAGCGCGCAAGAAGTCGGCAATCTTGGTCAAAGGCACGAGGTAGCCAACGTGCGGTCGACCAGTGGGCGCGGTGCCCCAGTAGGCCGAGAGCGGCCGTTCGTCCTTTTCGAGGATGGCCTTGATGATGTCGGCGCCGAGCACTTCGTCGAGATCGCGCGTGATGAGCGAGAAGCGCTCGCTGGCGGAGAGGTTGGCTTGGGAGGACATGTTGTTGAAGCAGATGGTGATGGTGAGTGGGTGAGTGACGTTCGAGCGTCTGAGCTGCGAAGAAGATCAAGGGAAAGGCGCCTTTTTGCTCTGACTCGCCTGCGCTTGCGTGGAAATGTCATGCTTATGTAATACACCTTTCAGGTAACGCGTGCGTTCGCACAGAGCCACTCGAAGGCCGGCTTTGGAGGCATTTCAGGGATCTGCTACAGCGACCTTGTGCGATAGAGAGAGGCTGTACGGATCGCTTGATCATGCTCACAGCTCGTTCGAGTGACCTTCATCGCTCCTTGGCGTTCTCTCGACAGTCTCAAGATGTGGTTTCAACGCTTGGTCTCTGACGTGGAGGCAAAGAGAGCGATTTCCGAGCGTTTCGGGTAAATTAAAGCGCTGCTGTGTCTCCGTTTCTCCCCCACGGCGAGTCGGTGGTTCTCGTGCCGTGGTCGGTGCGGGGACAAGTGAGCGTCTTCCCGACGAGGACAGAGTCTTGGCATGGCCCCTGACGGATATCACTGGGCTTCACGTGTGACCAACAGTCGTGTGACCAGCTTTCCGTCTTGCCTTCACGGCTAGACACCTTGACCACTGTCACCATCACCGCCTCTGCTTCAGCCGGCACACTCTGTCACCCACACCACATCCTAGACTCGAACCCAGCTGAATCACTCTGCTCACTCCACTCACCATGTCCGGCACATCAAAACTCTTCGACGACATCGACCGCCAGTACGGCGACAAGATCGCAACGATGAGCGAAGAGCAAAAGATGCTCGTCGGACTTGCCTACCTAGCCAACACGGAGCACCTCATCCGTGCCCGCGTCAAAGCGCGCCGGCTGCAGACCGAGTACAACAAGACGCAGCCCACTTCAGCACTCGACGATGCAAGCGCTGGCATGACCGAGGGACAAACAGTCATGTCCGAGGATCGCACGCGTCTGCTCTCGGAGCTGCTCGGGCTGCCAGCTGCACAACTGGCCAAGGTCGAGATCGAGCCGCCGCTGTGGGTGGACTACGGCACCAACATCAAGCCGGAGGGCGCGTTCTATGCGAATTACAACACTACGATTCTCGACTGTTCCGAGGTGAGGCTGGGTGATGGGGTGCTGTTTGGGCCGAATGTGAGCATTTACTGCGGCACGCATTCGGTGTCGGTTAAGGAGAGGAAGCAGGGGTTGGAGAGGAGTCTGCCGGTTAGCATTGGCAAGGATACGTGGGTCGGTGGCGGTACGATCATTATGGCAGGGGTTACGATTGGGCGTGGTTGCACGATTGGGGCGGGAAGCGTGGTGACAAAGAACATTCCGGATTGGAGCGTCGCTGCGGGTTCGCCGTGCAGGGCGAGGAGGACCTTGTCGGAGGAGGAGCGGGCGTGAGATTGTGATACAGCATAGTCAATGAGTTCACATTCGAATAGACAATAGACAATGGTCTTCGGAGACAGCCCAGGAGCTGTGTGACCGTATCACCAAAACCTTGACGAGATGGCGTGAGAACAAAAAGTTGATCGTCGGTACGACCGAAAGCTTGACTTCGGGGCGTCCCGAAAATACTGTATTGCAATTAGCACAGCGCAGTGTCACTCGAATTTTCAAAGGAATGCGGAAGACGAGCGACCGGAGCAGACACGCACAGATCGAGCTGAGCATCCAACAGCATTCTTCCACTACACCACCAACTCGTCTTGGCATACGTTGCGCCTCTTCCCGCTTGCTAGCAGATCAGTCACTGTCAGCTCGAAGCAAGCATTCGCTGCTGCGTCTTCTTCCTCAACATGCTCAGCTAGAGTGCTGCTCCCCAAGCAACGACATCCTCCACCACCTCGGTTTCTGGCAGCAGCTGACAATGACAACGCCAACACCCGCAGGCAGCTCTGCAGCAGCTATTGGCATGACCACTCCCTCACCCCTTGCCATGCTCTCCAACAACACGCCTCGAGCCACCTCCATCGCCCTCTCGTCTCTACAGGCCTTGCCAGAAACCCAGCTCGTACTCGTTCTGCTCGACCATCCTACCGTACGACGCAAGTGGCGCAGCGTAGTCATACCGCTCGTAGAAAGCATCTCCAAAAAGCTCAACACTGCCTACTCTGGCTCACGCCTCACCATTGGCTGCGTCGTCTACAGATCCACCCTAGACAAGTCGCTCTTGCGTCCATCGTGGACGCTCAGTCGCACCAAGCTTCAACCAGGTTCCAAACCCATCGCGTCCAGTCTCCAGTCTCCAGAACCCTGGCTCGGCCCAGACCGGTCAGATCTGTCGAATGATGCAGATCCATCAGCCTCAATATACTCGTTGATCGACGGGAGAAGTGCCACAAAACCCACCGCGCATGTCCTCGAAGCCTTTGTAGCTGCGCTCGAGCTGCTCCAACCATCCAACAATGGGATACACAATCCACTGGCACCCAAAAAGTCTCCCGTACTTGCACGACACATGCTGCATGTATGCCTCGACTCGGGCGATGTGTCACTCGACCTGTCATCGCCGCCCTTTTTCAATGCAGATGCTGCCAACGATCGCGCCACTGCCCCGACGATAGGTGCCAGGCTCGCTCGTCTCGGCGTGTCCATCACCAGCTGTGCTGTCAAGCCTATTTCGACCGATACGACGGTGACATCGTCCAGAGAGGCGCTCGCCGCCATCATTGGTCTGCACAAGATCGTAGCAGAGCCCAACAAGCTCGCCAACGAAGACCTCGCCGCCCTGCTGCCCGAAGCGGTGCGTGTCAGGATCTTTCATGAAGCCAACATTGTATCGTCCGGTCTCACGCCTGGCTCTGGCACCAGGGTTAATGCTGCTGCATCTCCAGCAACGGCTGCTTCTGCCAAGAGAGGTAGAGAGGATGAAAGCGATCCGGCTTCCACGCCGGTCAAGCGATCCAAGTCCGGCAGCATTTCTCAGTCGCAACCGTCGCACCCCGCGGGCAACGCCTCGAATGTTGTTCCATCCGCATCCACCTCCGCACCTGGAAGCGGCAACGGTGCACCCGGCGAGATGCCGCGCAACATCAAACTCGATCCGAGCATCAGCACCAAAGTGCTCTTCCTGCGCTCCCAGCAAGAGACCATGATCAAGAACTGGGCGGCTGCCTACTCTGTCGTTGCAAAAACCGAGGCGGCTGGCGAGACTATCCCCAACAAACCGCCAGGGATGAATAAGGCGTATCTCGACCAGCTCAAGGCGCAGCTCATGACGCAGCAGCATGCGCTCAAGATGCTCGTCCAGAGGATCGTTAGTGGTGCAGAGACCGCGCCGAATTTCAATGTCAGCCTGCAGAGTTTGATCAATATCGATAAGGAGGCCAAGGAGATGGGTGTCAATCTGGGCGGGCCGGGCAATGGAAGTGCGGCGCTGGCGAGGCCGGCGAGGAGTGGGAGCTTGGTGGGTGGTCAGCAGACGACGGCGATGGCGTTGCAGCCGGGTGTGCAGGCGGCGAGCGGGCAGAAGCCAGCGGTTCCAGCTGCGGGTGCTGCGACTACGAACGATGCCGGGGCATCGTCGAGCGCGAACAGCACAGTAACGGCTACGCAACCACCGCCGAGCCCAACGCGCCCCAAACCCTTCTGGCGCGGTGCACTCACGTGGTCCGTCATCGCGGACCCAGTCACGAAGCAAAAACGCGACGTAGCCACCCTCGTATCCGCCACCTCCAACTCGCCGCTCCTCGACCGCCTCATGATGCCGTGGCCGGACAAGCTGCAGATCACGGCCATAACCCAGCTCGCCCCGCGCAACCTGCAAGTCTACGCGCAATCCCAGAACGCGCCGTACATCCTGTTCTCCACGCAGGAGCCCGACACCTCCTCCACCGGTCCCGTACTTACCCCAGCCACCGCGGAGAAGAACCGGCAGATGTACGCCAACCTCGCGAGCAGCCTGGACACTAAGAAGAGCTGTGCTTTCATCAGGCATGGTAGCAATGCCGGTGCGGGCCTGGTGTTGTTTGCGACGACGCAGCCGACGAGCAGTGCGGAGCGGAGTGCGAAGGCTCCTGTGGCGCCGAAGTTGATAGGGGTGGTGTTGAAGGATACGATTCCGTTTACTAAGATGCTGAGTGCGCAGAATAGTGGGGCGCAGCCGGCGGCGGCAGGGGTGGGGCAGCAGAAGGTGGTGACGCCGCAGGCGCAGGGGAGGGCGCGTGGTGCGAGTGCTGCGGGGAGTGCGCCGAATGATGCGAACGCTGGGCAGGGTCAGCCTGCTGCGGTGACTGTGCCCGCTGTGCAACCGCAACAGCAGCAGGGTGCGACAGGGATGGGACTCGGCTCGTCGATGCCATTCAACCTGGCCGCGCTGAACGCTGCGGGCAACGTGCCTGTTTCCGGGCTTGGCGCGGCGGCTGGTCTCGGGGCCGGGATCAATCTGGCTAATCTCAGTGCAGGGGTGAACAACGCGGCTCAGGCGCAGCCGCAAGCGCAGCCGCAAGCGCAGCCGCAAGCGCAGGCGGGGCTGGCGAGTCTGGGCAACTTGGGCAATCTGGGAAACTTCAACCTCGCGCAATTTGGCAGTCTCCTGTCGGGCCAGCAGCAGCAGCCGGCGCAACAACAGCCGCAACCGCAGCAGCAGGACGCGTTCAGCGCAGGCAGCAATATGGCGCAGCAACCGAATCTAGCGGCGCTGGCGCAATTGCTCGGTATTGGGGGGCAAAGTGCGGCGATGGGTGGACAGCAGCAACAGCAGCAGCAGGGCGGTGCGGCATTCGGCCAGGCGTTGCCGCAGCTGTTCGGTGGGTTTCCGCAGCAGCAACCGCAACAGCAGCAGCAGACACAGCAGCAGCAGCAGCTGTTCAGCAATCTGAATCCGTTCGGTGGCGCGTCTCAGGGTCAGCCGCAGCCACAACAGCAGGGTCAGGGTCAGGCGCAGGGAGGAGGAGCAGATGCAGGCGGCGACGCAGGAGCAGGAGCACCGGGTCAACTGGACTTCTCCCAGCCCATGTCGATGGACCAGCTGCGTGCGTTTGGGTTCCTGTCGTAGCGTTTGGCAATGGACCGCTCATGCAGCTACACACGTCTTGCTCAGATGATTGCTCGCAGCATTGGGTGTCTGTGATTGGGAGTTGAATGTGTGATGGTGAAGATTCTGTGTTTGAGGAAGGATGTGGAGTGATTTGCGAAGAGCGTGGGGGTTGACGGGACCGGCGACTTTTTTTTTTTTTTTCCCTTTTTGCAGCGCGTGCGGGGAGAAGAAAGGTGATCCATGCGCGCACAGTTGACCGTGATTACACCACCACGCATCAGAGATCTTCCGCCGCAACCCCCACGTCCACCCTTCCATTCCACCTTCCACCTTCCTTTCCCACTCGCCATCTTCGCTCGTAACCCACCTCTATCTCAACGCAAAAATGGCCAAAGCAGCAGCAACAGCAACCACGGCCGCGGCGAACAACATCCTCGATGTGCTCATCATCGGCGCTGGCTGGTCCGGTCTCTCGGCCGCACTCAAACTCTCGCAAGCCGGGCGCAAGGTGGCCGTTCTCGAGGCACGCGAGCGCATCGGCGGGCGGGCGTTCACGCACACGTGGAGCGACAAGACGGACGTCCACGACCATTCGCGCACCGTCGCCGCGCCGAGCGGGAACGACTACTGGTGCGATTTCGGCTGCTCGTGGATGCACGGCTATCTGGAGGGCAGCCCGTTGAAGGCGCTGACGGACAGGTATGGGATTGCGGTGATGATCCCGAGCGCGCGCGAGACGGCAGTGGTGGGCGAGCATGGCGTGCTGCCGCAGGCGCTGGCGCAGAAGCTGACGGGGAACTTGGGTAGGGCGCAGGAGGCGGCGAAGGCGGTAGCGCACGACCAGGCGGCGAGCCCACCGGACGCGAGCACTTCGCTGGCTGATTTTATGTTCAGCGACGGATCGCCGCTCTTTGCTGGACTCGAATCGGAGGGCGAGAGGAAGGCGGCGCGTGACTTGGCTAGGATGCTGCACATCCCTTTGGGTATCGAGCTCGAAAGGGCCAGCCTCAAGTGGCACGGCTTCGAGCATGCGTTTGCCGGCACCGACGCAGCACCCAAGGGCGGGTTCACCTCGATCATCAACAAGCTCGTCGATGAAATCACATCGCTGGGCAGCTCAATTCACACGAGCCAGGAAGTGCAGTCGGTTCGAGACGAGCACCAGACGTCCAATGTCAAGATCACCACCAAGCAGGGACAGGAGTACGTCGCGCGCACCGCGCTCGTCACCATCCCCATCGCTGTGCTCAAAAAGACGGCCGGAGCGCTGTTGGAGCCAGCACTGCCTGAACGCAGACTCGAGACCATCAAGCAAGTGTCTGTTGGCAACCTGAACAAGGTGCTGCTGCACTACGAGCAGCCCTGGTGGAACGCCAAGACGAGCACATTCCTCGTCCTGCCTTCGTCTGCGCCTGCATCCTCGTCCATCAAGGGCGATGCGGGGAAGAAACTGTGGGAGCTGTACTCGTCGACCACGCTGATCGTCTCGTCCTTGGCTGGAGAAGGTTCGACAGAAGTTGGAAAGGGTGCGTCCAACTCGCTGCTCGTCATGGTAGGCGCCGAGGCGGCCAAGCAGCTGGAGGCGTTCGAGCGTATCGAGGCCGGAAACGCACTGCACGCCTACCTGACTGCTCGGATCGGTGCTGGAGAGCAGTCGCCGCTTCCCAAGCATGTCTTCTACTCGAGATGGGCGAAGCAACCTTTCACTGGTGGCGCTACCACGTCGCCTGTCTCGATCGCAAGTGGTACTTCGCCATTGGACTTTGAGGCGCTGTCAAGACCGCTGTGGAACGGCCGACTTGGCTTTGCGGGCGAACATACGGAGATCAACCACCGCGGTTCGGCAGCGGGTGCTTACGTGTCGGGCGAGCGAGAGGCGAATCGTCTGCTGGCTTACCTCGACAAGTTTCACCCGCGACAGCAGGCAGCCAACAAGCTGTGAGCCTATCGTGCACCTTCTCTACCGTCGACAATGTCACCAGAATTCTGTAGATGCACAGCCAGAGACTGATTGTCCTATGCCTGGAGGAGACCGTGTCCGAGTTTTAGAGAGTTGAGCCGGAAGGACGCATCGAGGTCCACTTGTGACAAGCATCGTCTGTCCCGGTCAAAGAATCCGGGCAGGTGAGACATGCGTGGAAAGCTGCTTCTGCTTCCATTGATACGCTTACTGCCGCGTGTGACCGAGACCTGGGCTCGATGTGGCTTGGCTTGCTTGCTTCCATGCGGGTTCCGCGGAAGAAGCGTCTGCGCGCAGAAGACGGACGGCTTCGGTGCTGGTCATGAGCAAAGAACGGCGGCTGGGTTTGAACGAGACAAACTGTGGCGCCGAATCGTTTCGAGACGGGACGAATTTCCTTGACAGCTCGAACCGAACTCGAGTCGTCTGAGTTTTTGTTGCAACATTCGATGGCGTCCAAGACCGTTTTCTGGGGTCCGACGCAACTGGGGTCAAGCCCAGCCGTGGCTGGCAAAGGAAAATGCTCCATTCGGAATGGCTTCTTTGACACCGTTGGTGGCGCTGCGCAGGATGGAGCGCACTGCAGTTTCAGCCTCTTCGACCAGCTGATGGAACGCGGAAGCCCTTATGAGCCGCAGAGAAGGTTGCGCTCATGGCGGCCTAGGCAGGGATCAATTCCTCGAATAGTGGCCAAGCGAGAAACAGGGCGGCAGATGAGAGAGCAAGGGGCTGGCTCGTCGTTTTCGGTCGTGTCGGTCTCGACGAGCGAGTCTTTGGCATGTCGCCCAAACAGTGACAAGGCCAGCTGTGGTCAAAATGAAGAGAGATGAGCCGCGGTGTTGACTGGTTAGAGAGCAACACTGTCGTGCTCAGCTTTGCAGGCAGCAGCGAGTGAGTGTGTTCACACTGCTTGGCTACGCCAGCCATCTCGCAAAGTCACGCCGCCGGGCTTCTCTCTCTGGTAAATCACCTGACCATCGCCTCGCTCAAAACGCCTTGGGATCTTCGGAGGGTCGGTCGGTCGGGTGATTGCCGAAAGTGCGGCGGCTGACACGGCTGTTGCTCTGCTTTGACTGTGTGACGAGAGAAAGAAAGGCAGCGTTGCGGAGGGTGATCTCGAGAAGTGTGCAAATAAGCTCAAGGTTTGAAGAGCGTGAGAAAAAATCCACGACCCCTACAGCTCTTGCCTCGGCCAAGTTTTACCGTCTCCGCGCTCTTTGAGCTTTTCATGTCGGATGGTCCCGACGTGTTGATAGCTGCCAATAGAGTTGGCGTGAGTCACACTGGAAGAAGCCTTTCCGATTTGCATCACGGACTCAACCGGTAACCCTGATTGGAATGTCGGCCTCTTTTCTTTGGGCAAAGAACGAGCCGGACGGGCAAGTTTGCCCGATCCATCGCAGTTGGCGTGTGCGCTCGCGACGATGGGCAAGTGGCATTCGACCATTGCGAGCGCTCAAGTTGCAGACAGTGCCGCCAGATGGAAAGGAGACGTGCTACCTGCGATGCTTGATGAAGATGAAATGTCGGCCACGGTCCGGTGTCCAGGCCAACGGTTGGTCCGATCCCGATTTCCCGGTCAGGCTCTCCGCCATTCCACCATCGATAGACAAAACGTTGGGGAAAGCACAGGAACAATTGGTCCCGCATGCCGCAGTCCACACTTTTCATGGAAAAGTGAGAATGACCATGTCGTTCTTGCATGTGCAGTCCTCCGAGCTCCCTTTGTCCGCCGACGGCCAATGATGGTGCGTCTCCGTCTTCGCTGCATGCCCAGAATTCATGCCACTTGGAATCTTGAACACACACCAAAAGATGCAAAGCAAGTTCCGGTCTCCCACAACTAAAGAGTGAGTTCGTCTCGTCTCGTCTGTGCCAGACGCCCTCTTCTCGATCCTCTGCCCTCTATCCACCCCGGTGGCCATCATGTCATTCGTCAGAGTTGCTTCGTCTCCGGCAGAGAAAAAGGCCGAGAGCGAGGGAGGTGAAAATGTTGAGCGGCCATGCGCATTCGACCTTCTTTTTTCCTTTTTTTTATTTATTTATTTATTGTTTATTTATTTTTGTTTTTTGTTCTTTTTGGCAAGAGAGAGAGAAGACAAGAACGCACGTTCGGCTACAGAAGAGGGATCTGCAAGGTAGAATTCAACGGCGGCGCTTCCATGCTGCTTGCCTTTGCATCTTTAGCTCGATTGTTATTGGTATGATCATGCTTCGAGCTGGCTGACTGGCTACCAATCGGCAGAGCCGAGTCCGAGCCATGTTTTGAGCTTTCGGAAAGCAAGCGATGAACAGGGAGAGAGCCATCATTGGACGACAACAAGCTCCACAAGAGTGAAAAGGCACCATAGGGAAACCTCATTCTGCTCGAGACACTCACGGCTCGCATTGAAGGAAGAGGGTTGTCGGAGCAATCAAGACTCGACCCGCATGAGTTCATGGAGTGACACGCTCGTACCTGTATTGCGGGCCACTCGAGAGAGAATGAATTGTCTGACACCGAATCCATCACCTCGCTTTGGGTGGACCTCGAGCATTGCCGTTCGCCGAGCGAGACAGACGGATTCTTAACCGCTGCTTGCCGTTCGTTACTGCATGCTGCTGCTGCTGTTGCTTGCTGTGTGTTTGCCGACCAGCCACGCCCATCACATCTTTGCTGGCTGTCTGTCAATGCGGTGTGCCCTCTTGCTTGGCGTTTGAATGAAAAGAGTTGTCTTACGCCTGCTCGGCCCTGCGCTGCCATGCCTTTTTTCGATATTTCGTCCTCCGATCTACAGTAGCGCCGATTGAGGGCTGCACAATTCAACAGTCGAGCGTAGCTCCCCCCCCCCCCCCCCCCCCCCCCCCCCCCCCCCCCCCCCCCCCCCCCCCCCCCCCCCCCCCCCCCCCCCCTCCCCC
>JALCCG010000115.1:3708-53812 GCA_023212695.1 Sporisorium sorghi | reverse complement strand
AACAAAAAGAAGAGGGGGGAGACAAGAGGGGGGGACAACAAACAAAACTTTTTTAATTTGCCCTACGCCTTTGCGGCGACACACGGGCACCCCCCCCCCCCCCCCCCCCAACGAAAGGGTCGCATTCTGGAATATCTCAAGTTGCAGCCAGCCGACTTGACTCTCCATCCTTCTTACCTCCGTCTCTCTGTCTCTGCAGCTCTTTGACCCCTGACCATTCGAGCGCTCACGGCACGGATGAGGTAGATCGCACGCATCGACCAGCACACACTCTTTTCCAGGCCGACCGTCGCGAAAGGGCTTACGCTCACGAAACTCGCGCAACCAGGACATTAGCGACCGACTGCGCAGCGTTCCCGGACATTCCCTCTACACATCACTTGACAAGGATTTGTGCTTGACGAAGTAGCCTCCATACATAAGCAGCGCAAGATGAACGGAAGATACGACGCGACATCATCGCGGCCCAAGATCACAGTGCGCCAACTCAATCGGGACCACGCCAACTTCATCCTCGAGAATGTAGATCTGTCGTTTGCCAACTCGTTGAGGCGCATCATGATCGCCGACATTCCGACGGTGGCGATCGACATGGTGGAGGTGCGCAACAACACGACGGTGCTGCCGGACGAGTTCCTGGCGCATAGGCTGGGTATGATCCCGCTGCTCAGCATGGACTGTGCCAAGGCGTTGGTGGACCACAGGGTAAGTTTTTCTCCCAAGCTGTTGTTCGCGGTGCTGTACGCTAGAGAAGGGGAGTTGAGCTGACGCTGTATGTACGAATCTGTGTGTTGGTAGGACTGCGCGTGCGAGGACGGGTGTGATCGATGTTCGGTCGAGCTGACGCTGCGCGCGCGCTGCACGACACGCGGTAACCTCGAGGTGACCTCGCGCGACCTGATACGCTCGGACACGATCGAGAACGCCACGATCTACGACGACGACGCGATGGCCGAGCCCGCTGCACCCAAACACCCAGACTTTGGCCGCCCTGTCGGGCACGACGGCTCCACCCCACCCATCATGCTCGTCAAGATGTCCAAGGGCCAAGAGCTCGATCTGCGCTGCATCGCGCGTAAAGGTTTCGCCAAGGAGCACGCCAAGTGGTCGCCCTGCTCGGCGGTGGGGTTCGAGTACGACCCGCACAACGCGCTGCGCCACACGACGTACTGGTACGAGTTCGACGCCAAGCAGGAATGGCCCGAGGGTCCCAACGCCGAATTCGAAGAACCCCCACAGGAAGGCGCGCCGTTCGATTACAATAAGAAGGCGAACAAGTTTTACTTTGACGTCGAGGCCAGCGGCAGCATGCACCCGGCGGAAATCGTAGAGACGGGCCTGGGCCTGCTCGAGTTGAGGGTCGCGCAGATCGTCCAGGAGCTCAGCATGCTCGACGAGCAACCCGGCGGCGGTGGCGCTGGCGGCGGTGCGGGAGTCGCGGGCATGGAGAACGGGATGATGGACTACGGCGCGCCGCAGGGCATCAATGGAGCGGGGATCGACATGAATGGCAATGGCGCGGCGGATATGAACGGGTACCAGACGCAGGCGGCCAACCCGTACGCCGGGTCTGGTTGGGATTGATGGGCGAGAAGCGCAGTTGACCTTGTTGGTATCACGGGAAGGCAAATCCCATTCGTGAAGAGTAATCTCTTTCCCTGAAAAGCTGTACTTGTACGACCATCGCCGTGCCCCACTCTCGTTCGTTCACCCTTCTCACTCTGTGTGTGTGTGTTTGAAGAGGTGCTCTACTCCAATCCGTCTCAGACTTTGTCAAAGATGTGAGAAGCATGCAAAAAAAAAAAAAGTGCAAAAAGTAATCTTTTTTTTTTTTTTTTTTTCCCGGCCAGGGAATCGAACCCTGATCTGAGCAGGACCCTTTGAACCGTACAACGGTAAAGTGAGAGTGCCCTATACTAGCCATTGTACTAACTGGGAGGTGTATGAACGTCAGTCTCCAGAGGGGTTGCAGAAATAAGCAGCCCAAAATTATTGTTGTGCCATAAATTTCAAATTTTTTGAAAGTGGAGTTGCAGCTTGAAATTTTGGAAAATTGGTTGGGGCAAAGTGCCTCATCTGAGCTGCACTGTTCGGCCGTCGGTCGATCCTGCTTTGCGTTGCGTTGCGGGACTCGTCGCAGCTCGGCCGTTTCGCCGGCTTGATTGCACAGCATTGCGCAACTCGGCAAATTATCCGCGTTGCTCCCTGCAACGGCGAACATGGCGATGAACTTCCAAAACTTCCAAATTAGGCAGGAGGAGCGTGCTTTCTCTCGGGTTCCTTGGAGAGCTGCAATCAATTTTGTACGACAGCAAACAAGCTCAAGCTCGATTTCAAGATCCAACGAGAAAGCCGGTTCGATGGTCGCACTGTACGAACGAGGTCGGCGGCGGGAATGGAGAGAGGGCGAGTGTCGGTGCGGCACAATCATGGTGGGCAAGGGCGGGCAAGGGCGGCCAGCTCGTTCCGGTTCGCACATCTAAATTTGGCGCAGGAACTTCCAACCTTTTGGCAAGGGACGCTCAACCGTCGGACGACCAAAAAAAAAAAAAAAAAAAAATTCATGCGCTCATGCGCTTCCAGCTCCTCCTACACAACGGAGCAGAGTCGGGAGGGACAGTGGCGACCTCCAGGGCATCCCGCGGTTTTCGTAGCGCCCACGTCGCCACCACACTGCATCAGCCCCTCCTGGTGTAGCATGTAGAAACGCTCCGGTGCTGAAAGTGATACTCGCCTTCGAGCTGGACGAGGAACTCCGAAGACTGTTGGTGTCAAACATGCGTCTGTGTCTTGGCGCTCGTTTCGGAATTTTGGTTCGCCTAACGAAGACGAGCGCAGAAGCGGGCAGCAAATGCGAGACACACGAGAAGACGGGACGAGAGGCTAACACTGGCTGCAACACAAGACTCGCCCACCACACTCTGAAACACACCCCACTCTCATTCGCCCGACCACGTTTGTCTGAGCGGTCATGTTGGCCGGTGCAGTGAGTGGCTTCGGCTTTGAAGGGTGCCATTGTTTCACCGTGGTTGTGGTGTTGTTGTGTCTCGTTGTTGGTGGTGGGCGTGCGGTGGTGTCGGTGGGGGGACACAATGGGGGCACAGTAGTAACAAGCAGCATGTCGTAATGAAGAGATGATGCTTGTGACACCTCTTCAACGGCCGAGTTCGTATTGGTCCCCACGCTCTTTCTCTGCCCTAGGGTCTTTGCCTGGAAGTTCTTGTCAACGGTTTGCTATATATGCCCGTCATGGTGATGCTCATCTTTCCCTGCTGTATCCAGCTCAGCAAGAAACCTCGTCCATAGCACACGTTTCCATCAAGGACAATCTCCATAGACACACTCTCAAAACCCTCTCGTACCCAATCCATCAAACGTTGCCCATTTGGCAGGCCACCAGCGATGCACCTCTCGAAAACCTTCGCTGCCCTAACAGGCCTCTTGCTCCTTTCCCTCTCCTCCCCCGTCTCAGCTGCCATCGTCACCGATGCATCTAGCCTCACCAACACCCCCTTCGACTTTATCATCGTCGGTGGCGGTCTGGCCGGTCTCACCGTGGCCACCCGCATCTCGGCCAACCCTGCCCTCAAAGTGCTCGTCATCGAAGCGGGCAACGACGATCGCAGCAACCCGGACGTCTACGACGTGGCCAAATACGGCAAGGCGTTCGGCACTTCACTCACGTACACGTTCAACACGGTCACGCAGGTCGGCGGGCACGCGAAGGCGATCAAGGGCGGACGTACGTTGGGTGGGAGCACGAGCATCAACGGGGGAGCGTGGAACCGCGCGTCGCGTGCGCAGTACGATGCGCTCGGTCCGCTGATGGTCAATTCGACCAGCGAGGGGTGGGACTGGAACGGGCTGTTGGGGTATATGAAGAAGAGCGAGCGGTTCGTCGCGCCTAATGCGGCGCAGCAGGCGCTTGGGGCGCGGTGGGACTCGAGTGTCCACGGCACCAGCGGTCCGCTCGAGATCGCCTTTTCGCAGATCAGGAACACCAGACGAAGCAGCGGCGTCGGCGGGGCGAGCCAGAAGTGGCGACGCATGTACACGGGCCGGCAACAGTCGGCGTTCATCGCAGCGATCGGCGAGACGCTCGGCGTGCAGCTCGTCGACGACCAGTGTGCAGGGCAGGCCAGCTCGGTGGCGTACACGCCCAACTCGATCGGCGTCGATGGCCGGCGCACGTCGTCTGCGTCGGCGTACTATACGCCCGTGCAGGACCGCGAGAACTTGACGGTCTTGACGGGCACCATGGCCAAGAGCTTGCTCTGGAGCGCTGCGTCCAGCTCGGGCTCGCTGCGCAGCACGGGCGTGGTTGTGCAACAGGGCCACGACGGCACCCAGATCCAGCTGGTCGCCAACAAGGAGGTGGTCCTCGCAGCGGGCGCGCTCAACACGCCCACGCTCCTGCAGCGCTCCGGCGTCGGCGCCAAAGCGGACCTAGACCAGATCGGCGTCGACACCAAAATCAACCTCCCCGGCGTCGGCAAGAACCTGCAAGACCAAACCATGACGACGATCGGCTCGCGCGCCGCCATCGACACCTCGGGCGGTGGACCCCCCGCAATCATCGCCATGCCGAACATCGAGCAGATCATGGCCAACGCCTCGGACGTGCGCAAGTACATCACCTCGAACCTCGACGGCTGGGCATCGACGCTGCTCGCCCAAGGCCACATCGCGACCAAGCAGAGCGTCCTTGCGCAGTGGAACTCGGCGGTCTCGCTCATCTTTGACACCAAGGCTGCCGTGGTCGAGTTCTTCTTCGACACGGGCTTCCCTGCCAACTCGTACGGGCTGGACATCTGGACGCTGCTGCCGTTTTCCCGTGGGTCGATCAGGGCGGCTTCGCAGAATCCGTACGACAGCGCGCGCATCGACCCGAACTACTTTGGCCTGCCCATCGACATGGATATGCAGGTCGCGTCGCTGCGCGCTGGCCGCCGCGTGCTGCAGAACGACAAGCTGAAGCAGCTCACGTATAATGGCGAGACCACGCCCGGGTTCGACTTGATCCCGGATGGCAAGAACTCGGGCAGGTACAGCAGGTGGCAGAGCTGGACACTGGGCAACACGCCGAATGGCGGCAGTGGATTTGCGCCCGTCAGCCATCAGCTGGGTACGGCTGCTATGGGTGCGAAGGAGAATGGCGGTGTTGTCGATAAGCAGTTCAAGGTGTATGGCACGCAGAACGTGAGGGTGGTGGATGCTAGCGTGCTGCCCGTGCAGGTGTCGGCGCATCTCAGTGCAACGCTGTATGGCGTGGCGGAGAAGGCGGCGGATAGGATTCTCAACAACTAGAAGAAGAAAAAAAAAAAAAAAAAAAAAAAAAAAAAAAAAAAAAAAAAAAAAAGGGCTGAACCAAGCTCGTCGACTTTTCTTTTGCTTCCTTCTTTTGTTTTTGGCTCAGTTGAAAAAAAGAATTTGAGTGTGACCGACGCTTTGTTTGATCACCGCTTTGCATCGTCTCGCTCATCATCCGTCGGCATCTCCATCCTTCGCCACCAAGAGCCGTGTCAGCAGTATCGGACACTCCGACGCAGTCAGGAGGTCAAGAGTCGCGCTTCCAAAACCGCTCTATCATCGCCAAGAGAACGGAACGGGCCGACTACTATATTGGAGCATCCACTCTTGCATCAAAGCAGCACAATCTCGATCTCCAACTCATGATCTGCGACTAGCTGAGCAAAAGGTCTTGCCTCTCAGCCCTACACAGCCTTACAGGCATCCATTGCCTTGCCTTTCCAATTCGCAATCGAGCTTCACGCAGCAATCATGCCGCCCAAAAAGCCAGATCTCTCTGGTTATCAGTATTCGGCGCTCTCATCCCTCGTCATCAATGCAGACCGTTCACATCGTCGCCCCGACGAGCCATCCGGCGAGGCTGAGTCGCTCGTCGGTCGCATCAATGTTCGCGACATGGGCTCAGCAGTGCAGTCCGAAGGCGTAAAGCATCTCGAAAAGAAACGCAAAAAGGCTCGGTCCGAAGATCAACTCAGTCAACCACAACCCAAGCGACAAGCTGCTTCCACCTCGTCCTTCTCCAATCACAATTCCTACACCGACATTCTCCAGGCCACCTCAGAACTAGAAGGTCTTCGCTATCACCCAAAGACAGCAGAGACACGCGATATCTACCAACTCATCCTCAGCATCGTTCACACGGCTCTTGGCGATCAGGCTCAGGATGTTGTCCGTTCCGCTGCCGACACCACCCTCGAGATTCTCAAGGATGACGACCTCAAGGACTTGGAAAAGAAGAACGAGATCCAACACATCTTGGGTCCGCTCTCCACCGAGACGTTCGGTCAGCTCACCAATCTCGGCAAGAAGATCACAGATTACGACGAGCCAGATCGCCCCGATGGTGCTGCCAACGTCGATGCCAAGATGGGCGGCATCGACGAGCAGACCGGCGTTGCAGTTCTCTTCGATCAAGATGACGAAGACGAAAGCGATCAGGACGGTCTCAACTACGTCGTGCGAGATGGCAGCGACGACTCGGATGCTTCTGACGACGACCAGGCAGGCTCACGGCGAAAACCTTTCGATGCTGATGCAGATGATGCTGCTGCTGCTGCTGCTGCTGCTGCTGCTGCTGCTTCTGCCGACGACCATGACGCCGAGGATGCACTCATGATTGGTTCCAGCACAACCAACACCAACGCCGACTTTAAGCATCGCGATCCGAATCACGTCAGTCCTCGCGATATCGATGCCTTTTGGATCCAACGTCAAATCTCGCATCACTATCCTGACGCTCACGAAGCCGCCGAAAAGGCCGACAGCGCTTTCGACATTCTCTCTGCCGAGTCCGACATCCGCGATTGCGAGAACAGCCTCATGGAGGTGTTCGACTACGACAAGTTCGAGCTCGTCCAGATCCTCACCAAGAACAGAGATGCCGTCGTCTGGTGCACACGTCTAGCACGCGCCGACGACGACGAGAAGGTCAACGTCCAAGTCGCCATGCGCGAAAAGGGCGTCGCTTGGATCCTCAAGGCGTTGCAGGGAGAAGCAAACCTCAATGGCGCTTCAACGAATGGCAAGGTCTCCAACGGATTGACTCCCATCGACCTCGAACACGCTCAGCGCAAAGCAAAACGTCTCACCTCGCGTGCCACCATCGCTCCCGGCTCCACAGCACAACCAAGACGCGGCGTCGACCTCGAAGCTATGGCCTTCACCCAAGGCGGCCATCTCAACACCAACGCCAAGGTGCGTCTGCCAGAGGGAAGCTTCAAGCGTACCAAGAAGGGCTACGAGGAGATCCACATCCCGGCTCCCGTCAAGAGGACCGTGGGCCAGGGTGAACTCGTGCCCATCGCCAGCCTGCCTCAATGGGCTCAAGGCGCCTTTCCAGGTGCCACCTCGCTCAATCCTGTCCAGTCGCGCTGCTATCCCGTTGCTTTCGGCTCAGACGAGCCCATGCTGCTGTGTGCACCCACCGGCGCCGGTAAGACCAATGTCGCCATGCTCACCATCCTCAACGAGATTGGCAAGTGGCGAGACCAAGAGACGGGAGACATTGACCACAACGCGTTCAAGATTGTCTATGTCGCTCCCATGAAGGCGCTCGTCTCGGAACAGGCAGCCAACTTCCGCGACCGTCTGCAGTCGTACGGCATCGTCGTCAACGAGCTCACCGGAGACAGTCAGTTGACAAAGGCGCAGATCGCCGAAACACAGATCATCGTCACCACGCCCGAAAAGTGGGATGTCATCAGCCGCAAGAGCACCGACACCTCGTATACCAACCTTGTCCGCCTCCTCATCGTCGACGAGATCCACCTCCTGCACGACGACCGTGGTCCCGTGCTGGAAGCCATCATCTCGCGAACCATTCGCCGCATGGAGCAGATGAACGATCCCGTGCGTCTTGTCGGCCTCTCGGCCACCTTGCCCAACTACCAGGACGTCGCCACCTTCCTCCGCGTCAATCCAAAGACGGGCTTGTTCTACTTTGAAGCCAGCTACCGTCCATGCCCACTCAAGCAGGAGTACATTGGCATCACCGAGAAGAAGGCCATCAAGCGTCTGCTCGTCATGAACGAGGTCACCTACGAAAAGACGCTCGATCAAGCAGGCAAGAACCAGGTGCTCATCTTTGTCCACTCGCGCAAAGAGACGGCCAAGACGGCCAAGTTCATCCGCGACCGAGCCATGGAGCAGGACACGCTCAATCGCTTCTTGCCCCCTTCGCCTGCCAGCCAGGAGGTGCTGCGGTCCGAGCTCGAGAACGTCACTGACGCCGACCTCAAGGATGTCATGCCTTACGGCTTTGGTATCCACCACGCCGGCATGTCGCGACTCGACCGCGAGCTCGTCGAGGCGCTGTTTGCCGACGGCCACCTGCAGGTGCTTGTCTCGACCGCCACCCTGGCATGGGGTGTCAATCTGCCGGCTCACACCGTCATCATCAAGGGCACGCAGATCTACAATCCAGAAAAGGGACGCTGGTGCGAGATCACGCCGCAGGACATGCTTCAGATGTTGGGCCGTGCGGGTCGACCGCAGTTCGACACGTTTGGCGAAGGCATCATCATCACCAACCATTCGGAGCTGCAGTACTACCTCAGCCTGCTCAATCAGCAGCTGCCCATCGAATCGCAGCTCGTCTCCAAACTCGCCGACAACCTCAACGCCGAGATCGTCCTCGGCACCATCCGCAATCGCGACGAGGCGGTCGCCTGGCTAGGCTACACTTATCTGTATGTGCGAATGCTGCGCTCGCCGACGTTGTACAGCGTTACTGCCGACTATGCCGAAGAAGATCCATTTCTCGAGCAGAAGCGCGCCGACATCATCCACACCGCTGCTGCCATGCTCGAAAAGTGCGGTCTGCTGCGCTACGAGCGTCGCACGGGCAACTTCACCTCCAACGAGTTCGGACGCATCGCCTCGCACTACTACGTCACGCACGACAGCATGTCGACGTATCACCAGCAGATCAAGCCGCAGCTCGGACTCATTGAGCTCTTCCGCATCTTTGCGCTCTCCAACGAGTTCCGCCACCAAGTGGTGCGACAGGACGAGAAGCTCGAGGTGGCCAAGCTGCTCGAACGCGTGCCTGTCCCCGTCAAGGAGTCGGCCGACGACCCCATCGCCAAGGTCAACGTGCTCTTGCAGTCGTGGATCTCGCAGCTCAAGCTCGACGGATACGTGCTTGCGGCGGATATGGTCTACGTCACGCAGTCGGCCGGGCGCATCCTGCGCGCCATCTTTGAGATTTGCCTCAAGCGCGGCTACGCTCGACTCAGCAGGATGGCGTTGGATCTGTGCAAGATGGTCGAGTCGCGTCAGTGGGGCTCGATGACGCCGCTGCGCCAATTCCGCGGCGTGCCGGCGGACCTCATCCGTCGGCTGGAGCGCAAAGAGTATCCGTGGAACCGCCTGCGCGACCTAGAGCCAAATGAAATTGGCGAGCTAATCGGCATCCCCAAGGCCGGACGGCTCGTGCATCGACTCGTCCATCAGTTCCCGCGTTTGGAGCTCCAAGCCTTCTTCCAACCTCTCACCCGCTCCTTGCTCCACGTCCAGCTCACCATCACCCCAGACTTCCAGTGGGACGAAAAGGTGCACGGCGGTGCCCAGTCGTTCTGGATCATGGTGGAAGACGTCGACGCCGAAATCGTGCACTACCACGACCAGTTCCTGCTGCTGCGCAAGTATGCGGAGCAGGAGCACACGGTGACGTTAACCATCCCCATGACCGAGCCCGTGCCGCCCAACTACTACATTAGCGTCGTCAGCGATCGATGGCTCCACAGCGAAGTGCGGCTGCCCATCTCGTTCAAGAACCTCATCCTGCCCGAAAAGTTCCCGCCGCACACGCCGTTGCTCGAGCTGCAGCCGCAACCGGTGGCTGCGCTCAACGATGAAGCTGCGGAGAAGCTGTACGCCAAATCGTTCTCGCATTTCAACAAGGTGCAAACGCAGACGTTCCACGCCCTTTACGGCAGCGACGATACGGTATTTGTAGGCGCACCGACGAGCAGCGGCAAGACGGTGTGCGCCGAGCTGGCCCTGCTGCGGCTCTGGAAGGACGAGGATGCGGGTCGCGCGGTGTGCGTTGTGCCGTACGAATCCATGGTCGCGCCTCGCGTCGCGGAATGGAAGGCCAAGTTCGGCTCGTACCAGGACGGCAAGGAGGTGGTTGGCCTCACGGGCGAGACAAGCGCCGACCTGCGTCTGCTCGAGATGGCCGACGTCGTCATCTGCACACCCGAGCAATGGGACGTCCTCTCCCGTCGCTGGCGCCAGCGCAAGAACGTTCAGAATATCGCGCTGTACATCTTTGACGAGATTCACATGATCGGCGACGCTCGAGTAGGGCCCACGTATGAGATTGTCGCCTCGCGCGCGCGCTTTGTCGCTGCGCAGACGCAGAACGCCGCTCGCATGGTAGCGCTCAGTGTGCCGCTCGCCAATGCACGCGACGTAGGCGACTGGCTCGGTGCGCCCAGCGGCAGCGTGTTCAACTTTGCGCCCGGCGCAAGGCAGGTGCCGATGGAGGTGCACATCCAGACGTTCAACATCCCGCACTTCCCCAGCATGATGATCGCGATGGCCAAGCCGGCGTACCTGGCGATCATCGAGCATGCCGAGGACCAGCCGGTGATTGCATTCGTGCCGAGCAGGAAGCAGGCCAAGCTGACCGCCGAGGATTTGCTTGCATACGTGGTGGCCGACAGCGACAGAGACGACGGCTCCAGCGAAAATGGCGAGTCGAGGTTCCTCAACATCGAGATGGAGGACCTCGAACCGCACCTGCAGCGCGTGCAGGATCGCGAGTTGCGCGAGCTGCTGGCGAGCGGCATCGCGTACTACCACGAAGGGCTCACCAAGAACGACCGGCGCATCGTCGAGCGTCTGTTTGCGGCCGACGCGATCCGCGTGGTGGTGGCCAGCAAGGAGACGGCGTGGAGCATCCCCTTGACGGCGCACCTGGTGCTGGTCATGTCGCTGCAGACGTACGAGGGTCGCGAGCACCGCTATGTCGACTATGCGCTGGCGGATCTGCTGCAGATGGTGGGGCGGTGTAGCGTGCCTAATGAGGACGGGACTTGTCGGCTGGTGCTCTTGTGCCAGGCGACACGCAAGGACTACTTCAAAAAGTTCCTCGCAGAGGGCCTACCGATCGAGTCGCGCCTCACGTCGTACGCGCAAGACTTTTTCAACGCCGAAATCGTCGCTCGCACCATCGACGACAAACAAGCCGCCGTGGACATCCTCACGTGGACGCTCATGTACCGCCGATTGCAGCAAAACCCGCAGGCGTACAACTGCCAGGGCAAAAGCATGCAGCATATCGGGGACTTCCTCTCGGAGCTTGTCGAAAACACGCTGGCCGACCTGGAGAACTCGAAATGCATCGCCATCGAGGACGAGATGGACGTCTCGCCGCTCAACCTCGGCATGATTGCGAGCTACTACAACGTCAGCTACGTCACGATCGACGTGTTCAACATGTCGTTGAAGGAGCGTACCAAGCTGCGCGGGATGTTGGAGATTGTTTCTTCAGCAGCCGAGTTTGAAGATTTGCCGATTCGACAGCACGAAGACGTGCTGCTGCAGCGCCTGTACGACCGGTTGCCGCTCAAACTGGACCGGTTGGATCTGTGCTCGCCGTACCACAAGGTGTTTATCCTGCTACAGGCGCACTTTGCACGCTTGACGCTGCCGGTGGACCTGGAGGCAGACCAGCGCTCTGTACTCTCCAAGATGCTCAACCTGCTCTCGGCGTGCGTGGATGTCATGTCGTCGAACGCGTACCTCAACGCGATTGTGGCGATGGAGCTGAGCCAGATGGTGGTTCAGGCCGTCTGGGAGCGCGACAGCGTGCTGCGCCAAGTACCCGGGTTTACGGCCGAGGTGGTGGAGCGGTGTCGCGCGCGCGGTGTCGAGGACGTGTATGCGCTGTCGGACTTGCTGGCGGACCTGTCGGAGCGCGAGCGGGACGAGCTGCTGCAGATGGACAAGCGCGGAGTCGCGCAGGTGGCGACGTTTGTCAATGCGTTTCCGTACGTCGAGCTTGCGTATACCGTGGAGACAGCGGAGGAGGAGCGCAATGCGAGCGAGCCCATCAGCGTGCGCGTGCACCTGGAAATCGACTCGGATGACGAGGACGACGAGACGCAGCTGGTGGCACAGAGCGCGTTCTACCCGCCGGCGCGCAAGCTCGTGCAGTGGTGGGTCGTCGTCGGCGACCCGGGCACGCGCAACCTGTTGGCGATCAAGAAGGTCACGCTGCGCAAGAGCGTCGATGTGAGCTTGGAGGTCAGCTTGCCAGAGGGCAGGCATGAGCGGTTGAAGATCTGGCTGGTGTGCGATTCGTATTTGGGCGCGGATCGCGAGGTGCAGATCGAGCCTGTTGTTGTCGCGCCCGGCGTTGATTCGGAGGAGGAAGATGAAGATGAAGAGGAGGACGAGGATCAGAGTGACGCCGAGTAGCGTTGGCGGCTGGACGTGTTCTCACCCCTCTTCCCTCACTCAATTTAGGATTGCAACATTTCACCACATGACATTCGCCTGTGCACATCCCGCTTTCTACACAACCAACCTCTCTCTGCCAACGCTGTCAACGACCAAAACACAATTCATTGCATACAAGAAACACAAAGAAGAGAAAAAGGTATCTCCACCATCACCACCGGTGGTTCACAAGACGGAAAATCCCCTTTGAGCTGCACGAGGACAGCGAGAGAGAGAGAGAGAGAGAGAGAGAGAGAGCGCAGAATCTACATGTAAACGCGCTTGATCTCGCTCTCGTACTTGCTGATGATGTCCTTCCTCGACAGCTTTTGCGCTGCGGTCATGGCGAGCTCCTCATGCACCAGCAACACAGCCTGCAGCATCTCGAGGTTCTTGAAGCCAGCGCGCTTGCCCGTCTGGTTGACGTCGTCCTTGACCAGCTTGATCACCTCCTTGTTCTTGCACAGCTCCTCGAGGTCGGCGCCCTTGATGCCCGCCTTTTGGGCCGCCGCGGTGAGGTTGTCCTCGCGCGGGAAGATGATGGCCATGGGCTGCTTGGCGTCGCTGTTGGCGTGGACGCAGATGTTCGAGACCAGGTTGGATGACTTGTACGTGCTCTCCAGGCGCTCGATCGCAATGTATTCACCACCCGACAGCTTGACCAGGTTCTTCTTGCGGTCAATGATCGAGAGCGTGCCGTTGGGGTTCCACTGTCCCACATCGCCCGTGAGGAACCAACCGTCCTCAAACGACTCCTTATTGATGTCGTCGCGCTTGAAGTAGCCCTTGGTGACCGAAGGTCCGCGGATCAGCACCTCGCCCTGAGGAGGGTTGTTGGTGCCAAAGTAGCCGGCGTCCGGAACATCGCGAAGCTTGACCTCGACGGCAGGCACACATCCACCCACAGAACCATAGCCGTAAAAGTTGGGGTGAAGGATGGCCGTCATACCACACGATTCGGTGAGACCGTATCCCTGGAGGATGCGCACGAGGGCCGTGTTGAGGAACTCCTGCGTCTCTTTGGACAGAGGAGCACCACCAGACAAGGCGAATCGGAGACGTCCGCCGGTCTGCTCCCGGACCGCCTTGAACACGACGTTGTCGACGACCGACGAGAGGAGCGGCACGCCGTTCTTCTTGATCGACATGGCGCCGTTGAAGACCTTTTGCTTGACCGCGCCGCCGGCATTGACCTTAGCAACGATGCCCTTTCGGATGAGCTCCCAGACGGCGGGGACACCCACCATGATGCTGGGCTTAAACGCCTTGATGTCGCCGTCGCAGTTTCGCACCGAAGCCTGGGTGAGCGTCTTGACCCTGCCATATCCCATGGTGACGCCGACGTACATCATGGTGCACTCGACGATGAATTCGAGAATGTGGGCGAGCGGCAGGAAAGCGATGAACGTGTCGTCGGCACCCAGCAGGTCTCCGACATGAAGCTGGACGGCGGCGATGGAAGCGACGAGGTTGCCGTGAGTGAGAACGACACCCTTAGGAGCGCCAGTGGAACCGGAAGTGTACATGATGCAGGCGATGTCGTCGCGAGTGGGGAGGTTGCCTTCAGCAGGGTTGGTTTTGCCCTCTTCCAAGAGCTCGTCGAGGGTGAGCAGCTTGCCCTGGCGGGCCGAGACCACCTCGCGCACCTTGTCGAGGTGCTTCTGGTCGGGCTTGCCGTCGTAGATCACATACTTGACCGTGTCAGCCTTGTCAATGACGTTGGCGAGCGTCGGAAGCAGTTCTGCGTTGGTAAAGACGCCGACCGCCTCGGGTTCGCTAAGCGAATGCTGGAGACCCTCTTCTCCGAGCGTCTCGTAGGCGGTGCAGAAGGGAATGCTCTGGCGGAAACAGGCGTGGGCCATGTTCTGCCAGTTGATGGAGGTGGTTGCGTAAATGTTGAAGCAAGTCTCTTTGGAGAGGCCGAGGTTGCGGAGGCCGCTCGAGGCGTAGTGGATGCGCTCCTCAAATTCGTTGTAGGTGATGTATTTGTAGTTGGAGAGCTCGTAGTACTGCCACGTCTTGGTTTCCTTGACCTCTTTGCCGTCGACGATCTTGGTAACCTCCTTTTGTTCGTCGTGCATTCGGACCACGTCTCGCCAACCCATGACGGGCTTGTTCGGGAAGCCTGTTTGAGGAGACCGATGTATGCGCCAATGCGTGACGAGGGCCAAGACAGCCAAAAGCATCAGAAAGCAGGAACGTCAGTTTGCTGCGTCTGGAATGGCAGTGTACAGTTGTAACCCGACCGAAGACGCCTCCGTCTAGGCAAGAGACAGAACACGTCAGAGCACAATGAAGAAAGAGCCAGAGAAACTTACGCTCGCGAGATTTGAGAAAGACATCGGCCATGGTGTTGATGCCCTCTGCGGGACGTTCGAGGAGCTTGTCAGGCGACTGGTAGGAGCGCCTGATCTTTGTCTCGCCCTTGGCGACGGGGGTGTCGATCTCGACACTGGCTGTCTTGAGCATGGTTGCGGGATGTCTGGCAGCAGCAGATGCGGTGCTGGTGGGTATCGATGAAGCGAAGCTAGAGGAGGATGTATGCGGATGGATGGCGAAGAGCAGGAGCGCAGAGAGAAAGAGGGTGATGGTGATGGGTGAAGCGCAGCGATGGGATGACGATCATGCGCTCATTGAGTTATAAGCGCACTCAAGTTTTGGCTCAGCTCCCGTTTCTTTTCTTTTTGTCTCAAAATCACTCTCCAAGTCTCGAGGTCGCAACGCAAGGGAGCTCAAGACGGGCTACAGAAGTCCGCTCTGTTCTTTCTCTCTTGGCCGCCTTGGATGACCGAATTTCGGTTGTATGAGCGACTGAGCAAATTCAAACTCCACACACTCTGCTTTTTGCGTTCTCCTGTCGACCCACGTCTTGGCTCGAGCCACTTTTTTTTTTTTCTTTCTTTTTTTTTTTTTTGGCTTCTTGGATTTGCGCCGCGCATGCGAGCTCCTGCACCGGGTTGCGTTGCTTCGCCACTGTGCAGGCGAAGTGCGACTCTTTTCTCTCTGTCACGGCCCGCCGTGACTTAGTGACGTTAGAGCTGCTAGACGAGTTTCTCGGACCCCAGCATTTTTTTTTTTTCTCGTCATCCTGAAAATCTTTCTTTTTTGGTGGGGAGGCGATCAGTCACACACGACCCGACCAAACCCGCTGCTGTGGAGAGACAAAAAAGTGCGGAGACAGATAGACAAAAGAAAAAATGGAGCCGGCGCTCCCGCAAAAAGTAACTGCACTGCATGGCGCTTCCGCAGACGACGACAGCAACGACATTGATGCTGCAAAGCCTTTATGAAGAGCGCGCGTCACCCGCCAAGCATCGCTGTCCCTGCACAGCAACTGTATCAAGTTTGGCGCTGCTCGCACCCAACGATGCGAAACGGACGGGCCTTGGTTACCGCATCCCCACGCCCCGCACAAAAGGAAAATTGTTACAGTAACTTATCACGTTGGCAAAAGAGCACACGCACACGCACGCCGGCCCGTAGCCGACCCACAAACATGATCGAATGCTGGTGGGCTCGTGTGAATAGCGACCAAAGCTCTCAGCCGCTCGCTAAGATGTTCTAGCCTTTGCCGCCATCACGGGCCATTGCGCCGTTTCCCACGCACGGATACTGTACACCTGCTGCTACGCTCTGGCGCTTTTGCAATGATCGCTGTGGGTCGACAACGGCGTATGAGGACCGAGCTTTTTGCCACTTCAAGCTCACTGGTAGTGTGGCGAGAAATAAGACGCGAAGTGGGACCTGATTCAGATGCGGGCCAACCTTGGACCTTGGATCATGCTCGTCTACCCGAACCTCAACCATGACGAACGAGCCACGACGAGAACCAAAGAAAGCTCCAAAAAGGCTTTTCCGCTCTGCGATAAAAGATAATTAATCCTTTGCATGTCTTGTGCAGTGGTGCATCAACATAGTTGGCCTATTTCATAAAAAGACTGGCAACCTTGACAGTATCTTTGTTGCTTGAGTGGATGAAGAATCTAAGTACAAAGATGGGGGCCTGGGTGAGGTCGTTATATAGCCTTAGCACTACACTGTAGGCCTCAAAAGAAGAGTGAAAAACTAGAGTGAAAAACTTCCTCATGTGACCACCCAGTTATGGGATGGTCCACATGACGCTGGAAGTTCCTCAGCTGATGCACTATCATCGACCAAGATACTAAAGTCGCATGAATGAATTTTATTTCTAACATGCGACTCGGGTAAGCGCCAAACCGTGCTCCCCCAACGCCTTTGCCTGAAACACCACATTCTGCCGACTGTTGCTGCCAACGCTGCTTCTGTTTCACACGCCAAGGTGTGGGGCTTTTGCGAAGGTGGGTGCTTTTTTTTTGCAACAATTTGTTAGCCCTCAATTGAATGAACAAGTAAAGGGTGGCGGAGATGGCGTGGCGCCTCTCGCACGAGATTGACCATTAGCACGAAAGCTTAGCTGTCGCGTACTCTGTACATGTCGCGACGCACCACCAATTCCTTCCAAAAGGGTCCACGACGACGTCGCTCTTTTCTGCAACAGCATCCGGCGTCAGCTCCTGGTCCCACACGCACACGCACACATTGCGCACACACATCTTGCGCGCACACACACATTGCACACACGCATCGTGCGCCTCACGCTGGCCACACCTGCGCCACTTCTTCTCAACGCTCCCTGCACCTCCAAAACCTCCTCGATCTCGACTCTCGGAACCGTCTTTCTCGCACACAGGCCAAAACGATGCTATACACAGAATCCGAAAAGGTGCTGTGCTTCCACGGACCTTTAATCTACTCAGCCAAGATCCTCAAAGCTGAAAAGTGGACGGGCGATGAGAATGTGACGGGCCAAGTAGGGCCGCACTATCTGGTGCATTACGATGGGTGGAAGAAGACGTGGGATGAATGGGTGCCGGAGACGCGATTGTTGAAGTACAACGACGAGAATCTGGCGCGCAAGGCGACGTTGGAGGAGGCGGCCAAGGCGGGCTCTTTGACGTCGTCCTCCTCTTCGGCGGGGGCGGCAGGGGACAAGAGCGGTGGGGTGGCGGGGAAGCGGGGGCGCGATTCGGACGCACACGCAGCAGGGGATCGTAAAGGCGCCATTGGCAGCAGCAGCAGCAGCAGCGCGCGCGGCTCTAAGCGCAGCAGAGACACCGTCGAGGCCGAGGAGGATTACATCAAACGCCCCGAGGTCAAAATCTCGTTGCCGGACGAACTCAAGCTGCAGCTCGTCGACGACTGGGAAAACGTCACCAAAAAGGACCTCCTCGTACCTCTCCCGCGCAAACCCTGCGTAAAAGATATCCTCGACGACTACCGCAAACACCACCTCACCTCGTCCATTGGCACCGACCCCACCGTCTACGCCAAGCTCCGCAGCCCACAGGTCGTCGACGAGGTGCTCAAGGGCCTCAAGCTCTACTTCGACCGCTCGCTCGGCCAGAATTTGCTCTACAGATTCGAAAGGGCGCAGTACGTCGAGTACCGCAAGAAAAACGGGCCCAAGATGGGCGACGGCGATGTCGGGCATGCCAGATCCAGCAATGGCAGCATGGGCGGCGATATGGAGCCCAGCGACGTGTACGGCGCAGAACACCTGCTGCGCCTGTTTGTCAATCTGCCCATGATCATCGTGCACACTTCGATGGACGCCGACTCGATCAGCTTGCTCAAGGACCACCTGGCCGAATTTCTATCGTAAGTTTTTTGCCATCCTTGCTGTGCAAAGGAAAGCAGCACTCAGTCACTGACACCTCTACATCCTCTTGCTCATCACAGATACCTTGCACATGAAAAAGAGCGCCTCTTCGTGAGCGAGTACGAAGCAGCTTCACCAGCATATCATCGCAACAGCTCGACATGATTTCGCCTTTGCCTCGCTCCTTTCTCACAACCCTCTGTCAGGGCTACCATCTGTAACACTAGGTCGGTCCTTGGCCGCTCATCCTGCATCACAAGGGCAAAGTCAAAAAGTGCAGATTGCATTCAAAGCAAATCATTGTTGAGAATAAACTCAGAGCGCGGAAGGACAGTGGATTCTCGAGCGTCGCAGAGGACGCGATCCGTGCTGATCCGCAAGCGATTGCGCTTCGTAAGGCGTGCTGCGGCGCGAAGCGATCTGAGCTCGGCCAGGCGCGCTAGGCACGACGCACCAAGGTTCTGCCATGCCAGGCTCCGTTTTGACCTTGAGTTCAGTCGCTTCATCTGTACTGTCCGCGCGCGGATCGTGCTCCGTTTGCCCGCCTGCGTCACCTGCTCCCTGCTCCAGTGCGAAAGCGTGAAAGCAAGAAAGGGGGTCAGTGTTTTGAACCGCGACCGCATGGACCTCCTCCAACTCACCGTGACACACCGACACGCGGACCACAAGAGCGAGTAGACGGGCTGCAACAAGCTCTTCAACAGCATACTGAGCAGCACCACCGAGGCAAGCAGACCTTTGACGATGGCGGCAGAGTAGACGATCGATGCTTTCAGCTTGAGCGTGTCGGGCCAAGAGAAGAGCAGCCAACGGATGCATCTCCATGCCGTCACTTGTGCGATTCAGGACCGAATCAAGCTGTCAGCTAGGTCCGCGTTTCGCTTCTGATCGACTTTGATCTGCACTCACTATTGCCAACGTCGAGACCCACCCTATGCTCGAGCTCTCGAACCGACCAAACGAACAGGCGCTCGACTGCAAAGGCAGCACCATTGAGGAACGTGAATGAAGTCGAGTATCTCTGTGACTTGAAGAGCGCATCGAGACTTCCCTGTGTCCCATTCATGCCTCTCGCAATCTCTTGAAATCCAGTGTGGATCTGTCGAAGAGCATCGAGCTCGTCGTTCCATTGTTCCTCGTGCATTCGCTGGAGAGAAACCATTCCGGCTGAAGCAGAGGCCAGCTCGGATACGAGGTCGTGCTGTGCGTTGAGAAGCAGACCAAGAGCATTTGTGCGAGACTCCAGGCTGAGGGCGACCGAATGCATGGCCTGCAATGGTGCTGCCAGGCCTTCTTCCATCAAAGCAACAGCTTTGCTGAAATGTTGTTCGATCGCCTGCTGCATCTGGCTGTCGTACTGATCGACTGCTTGTTGTAGCTGAGAAGAGGCAAAGGTGTGACAACATGCTTGACCCGTCAATGAACAAAACACTCGAAGTTTGCGCTGTGGCCTTGACTCACTTGCGACGACAACTCCTCCAAATACCGCTGGAATGCGTCCCTGTACTCCTCGACCGTCGCAGCTGCGGCGTGCTTGAGAGAGAGCTGTAACGGTTCAAAACAACCTCGGAGGTCAGCAACCGGGCTCGCCATGCTGACGACAGGTTCCGACCCTGCACCTGCCTCAAGATTCTGCACAGCGTGAGTAACGCCATTCTCGTTCTCCATTTGCCTCGACTGGAAGGACCGGAAGGTGGACAAAAGATCCTGCAGTTTGTGGAAGAAAAGCTACAGTCAGCAAAATCTGCTTCGAAGGTGGCTACTTGGCCTCTGTAGAGATTTCTCACCTGCGAGTCGACCTGCATCTGGGCCCTGAGAGAAGACAGGTTGTACAACCACTCTTGCCGCTCGAGTCGTTCTTCGTTGCTGATCTCGGAGCTTTCTTCCGCTTTCTGACGCCAGAGACGGATCAAAGCAATTTTCTCCTGCGTCGCCGCCTTGTACATCTCCCTCGCGTGATCTAGGGACGAAGCAATGAACGGTGTCAGGACATGCTTTCTGCTTGCTAAAGTCAGACGGCTTTGCTGGTTCGCATGACAACCTACCGGTGTCCCTCCAACGCTGCAGAGCGACGCACATGCGCGGGATTTCTCGAAGGTAACCGGCGTAGCTGGACCAATAGCGCGTGCTCCTCGAGAGAGCTCTGTCGGCGTAGTAGGGAAAGGAACGCTTCAGCTGATGACATGATTGTGAACAATCTGAAGAGGAGGCAAAAACCCACTCGATACAAGGCTCCAGCGAGACCTCATTCGGCGCTTCCTGCACCGCGGTGCATTCCCAAGGAACGCTCTGGCTAGATGCTCGTAGATCGCACAACGTCAAAAGAACAGACGCTAAAGCAACGTCGGCAAGTTAGCAGCACTGTCAGCTTTGCTGTCTGCGAAGAGGAGTTCGCTGTACTCACCGAGCATCCTCTGGTCTGGAACCATTTCAGAGTCGCGGGCGCATCCTGCCTTGACTTGGTCGTAGATTCGAGCATAGCATGGCTGTCCATGGTGCGTTTCTGCGAGAGAGTGGTCTGTCGGTTCAGACAGTGCAGCGTGAGTTGTCTAGCCTACTTGCTGATGCGCATCGCTTCACTCACCCGTATCGCCAAAGATGGCGAGCTGTTCGGCGGGATCGAGATTCAGCTGTTCCAATTCGGAAGAGGGTGATGCTTGTCGACGGAACAAGCTGGGGACAGCCAATACATGGCTTAGGCAACAAGAGATGGCGAAAACGATAACGCTGAACGAGCAAGGCGTGAGTCTCATAGCGCGATGCAACTGGAAGCGAAGGAGGTAACGGTGGTAGGGCGGGAGCTCAGCCAAGGGAAGGGAAAAGGGCGTCGCCCTTCCGGCTCGACCGACAAGGATTTTATGTTGCAGAGTCATCGATGCGAGTGACGTTGGCCCTCCAGCAGAGTCCAGCAGAAGCAGCAGAGCCTTGAGCAGATCGATGCTACGGGAAGGCCGAGCGTGTGCTGTTCGCCGAAAGTGCTCTCAGAGGGATCGGCACTTCCGAGAGCGCTGAGTCCATGGGCTGATTCATTTTCAGTGACGGAGGCGTGACTGACTGCCTGCTGCTTCGGCTCTCGACTCAAACGAGTCAGGAACGGAATGGCCGACTCTCTTCTCTACTTTGACCAGACTCGCAAAGTCACACAAACTCATGGTTGTAGTTCTGTTTCAGAGAAGTAGAAGAAAATGACACGTCGCTAGTATTGCAAAAACCAGAAGCAGAAGGCGTGAATTGAGTCGGCGAATCTGGCCGCAACAGCAGCTATGCGAGGCGAGCAAAACAAGGTTGGCAATGGGAAAGGAGGCATGATGAGCTTTTTGACACGTCTGCCACCAACGCCTCTCGACGACTGTCCGAATTGTCTCCCTTGCGACAGCTCGGACTCGGCCCTTTCTCCATCAGCTAACCGTCAGAATAGATTTGCTTTCGCCTCGAACATTGCGTCCTTTCACTTAGTTTCGCAGCGAGAATCCCTTCTTCTTGGTCGCCTGCGAGACCTTTTCGGGCGTGAGCGGTCGGCCGCTCTCGAGCCTGCGGCGCTTGTCTTCGAGTTCCTGCCTCTGCTTTTCCAACGCATCGCGCATCTCGCGGTGACGCGCATACAGCTCCTCCTCGCTCTGCTTGAGCTTGGCCTCCTTCTCGGCCACCTTTTGCTGGAAGACGAGCTTCATCTCGTTCTCCATCTTCCTCAACCTCGCCTCGTGGATGGCACGCTCCTCGGCCATTTTGGCCGCTGGGTTCACCTCCTTGAACACCGATTGGTCCTGTGTGACGCCCATGGCCGCCAGCTTCTCGCTTCGATACTTTTCGTAGAGCACGTTGTTGGTGTGCTCCTTGAGCTCCTCCATGTGCGTGTGAATGAGCATCTGTCGCAGCTTGACAAAGTCGCAGTGCTCCTCGTTGTCCACCTCGATCAAGCCCCACGGATAGGCTCGGCCACGTACGTGTCGTCCGTCGGGCGTGTCGATCTCGGTGTTGGAGCCAACGACGGCAAAGGGCACCTTGCTCGAGATCTCTTGAATCTCGAGCAGCGTCTCCTCGTCCTCCATCTCGTAGATGGGTGCGTGGAAGATCTCGATCTTGTGATAGGCAATGTCGCTGAGGATCCTCTGCTTGAACGCGACAATCTCTTCGTCTGTGAGCGTGTCCGATTTGGCAATGACGGGGATCAGGTTGACCTTTTGGTGGAGTCGTCGCATGAACTCGATGTCGATGGGTCGCAGGCTGTGGCCGGTGGGCTGGACAAAGTAGATGCATGCGTGGACGCGGTTGTCCTGGAGCTTGTTGCGGTTGACGCGGTTTTCCTGCTCGAGGTAGTTGTCGAAGCGCGACTCGATGTTTTCGACGATGGGTTTCCAGCTGGGAGTTGCAAGTAGAGGTCAGGGCAAAGGTCAGTGTCGCAGTTTAAAAAGGCGTGTGGTCTAGACTGTTGCAGTCTTGTCGTGCATACCTTTCATCGTTGTTGATGAAGTCGCCGAAGCCAGGCGTGTCAACGACGTTGAGCCTCAAACGAACACCGTTCTCCTCGATGTCTGCAAGCGAGCCAAGCATAGGAAAGAGGAAACGTCAATGATGTCAGCAAGATGTCCTGCCAGTGGTAGAAGCGGGGATTGCCCAACGCACCAGAGCTGATCGACTCGATGGCCACCGTTTTTGGTCGCTCCTGATGAGGAGGTGGTACCTCCTTGCGAGGGTAGAGCGTGGTGTTGAAGAGCGTGTTGATGAGCGTCGACTTGCCCAGACCCGACTCTCCGACGACCATGGCAGTAAAGTTGAAGCCCTTGCGCACGCTCTTTCGGTGCACCTGGTTGGGCAAGTTGGCGAAACCGACGTAGCCCATCAGCTTCTTTCGTCCAGCGGCGACGGCGGCAGCGGCGGGTGCAGCAGCATCTGTTTCGTGTGAAGCGCCGTTCATGATGTCTTTGAAAGCGATTCGTTGATGTGGATCGGAAGCAGGTGGATGGATCGTCAAGGTCAAGGTGGGTTGTTCTGAAACACTTGAGATAGGAGTACGAATGTTGCAGCTAGGTCGCGTGTGGTTGATCGAAGGCCGTACAACTGTATTCTCTCGTGAAGTAAGCGTCCGTGCGAGTGACAATTGAGCAAGAATCGCGAGATGGACGGGAAGGCTCGGGATGGTTGACGGCAGAAGGAGGATGTGTAGGATGATGTGCGCAGCAATGACAAGAAGATTGCCGGATACGCGGGAATGAGTATGGTGCGATCGGTGCGAGGTCGGTTGATGGAGTTGGATGCTGCGCAAAGCAGAAGACGACGTGTTGAGGGAGAGCAACAGCTTAGAAGGGAGGGAGAGAGAGAGAGAGAGAGGAGAGACAGCAATGCACAGCGCTGGCCCAAGTCACTCATTACGCCCTCTTTCGCAGACACGCACACGCAACGCACACTCGCACGCACGCACGCACGCACACGCACACGCCCCGCGCCCGCGATGAGACGCACAAACGCAGCTCGATGGATCCAGCACGGAAGACACACGCACGCTTGCCTGCCTGCCTTTGAAATGTGCGTGTCTCAAAAAAAAACCCATTCTGCGAGTTTGTAGTCAGAAAAAAGGAAATACTGTATAGCAGGGAGCGCCATTACCGATTTTCCAACATCGCGATCTGAAATCAAAGTTCCTGCTGACCCTTTTTTTTTTCTTCTTTCCCTATCTTGACGCTCAGCTTAGAGCCTATCGAGCTGTCGAGATGCCTTCCAGAATTGGCACACACTCGAGCTCAGCCTCTTGACTTTCAAACAAGGAACCTCGAGACGCCCCAATCTTTGATGTGGGACCGTAGAGCTTCGAAAGCGATGTGACAGAGAAACTCCGGCAAAGTGTGTGATGCCAACGCAGAAGAACTCCTTACAGTAAATTTAAATTACCTCTGCCGCAAGTCTCCCAGCCTTTGGCCAAAAAAAGGTGGCGCGTGCGCTGTTCTTTTTTTGAGACTTGTTAGATTCTGGCTTGCACAGCTCGGCTCATCGAAAAGTGGCCTTGACAGGAAATGACGGCTTGGACACGGCCGACACACTGATGCTGAGGTCGCGGTGAACAGAACGTGTCACGCAGCGTCGACCGATGAATAGAAAAATGAATTGAAACCGGAACAATTGAAATTTGTCAAACGATTTTGTCAAACGACTTTCTCACATGCAGGCAGGGAGGGCCCTTTTGGCAGAAGTTTTTTCTCTTCAAGAGAAGAAGACCCTAGATCTGCAGAGACAGAGCAACAGCGCCAGAGAGTGGCGCGGCTCTGACGAGGAGAAGAAGAAGAAGACAAGACGGAAGAAGAAAAAGATCTTCTGTCTGAAATTTTTGGACGTGACAGCTGCTGCAGAGCGAAGCAAACGTGCACCAGAGGAGCACTGACTGACAAAGGATGGTCTGTTCGAGAGAGAAAAGCAGAGAGAGAGAGAGAGAGAGAGGGTGCACGAGGTGAGCCAGTTTCTTTTCGCTCTCTCGCTCTCCGCCAACACCTGATTTCTTCCTAGAGGAGCAGCAGCAGCACCAGCAGCGGTGTTCTTCAAGACGAAGCGACCGTGCCATCCTACCTCTTCCTTCCCAACCACATCCATATTTTCTCCTTACATCCCTTCTCACAACCACCTTGCTTCCTCAGATACAATGTCTAACTACAAGGTACGTTTCCAAATGGCTTGCACACCATTTTGTCCCTAAGTATTGCTAGAAAACTGACACGTTCATCGTATCCTCTTCCTTCCGTGCTACTTCAGGTCGCCGACATCTCGCTCGCCGCTTTCGGCCGCAAGGAGATCGAGATCGCCGAGGGCGAGATGCCCGGTCTCATGGCCCTCCGCACCAAGTACGGTGCCGAGCAGCCCCTCAAGGGCGCCCGCATCGCCGGTTCGCTCCACATGACCATCCAGACCGCCGTCCTCATCGAGACGCTCGTCGCCCTCGGCGCCCAGGTCACCTGGGCCTCGTGCAACATCTTCTCCACCCAGGACCACGCCGCTGCCGCCATCGCCGCCACCGGTGTGCCCGTGTTTGCCTGGAAGGGCGAGACCGAGGAGGAGTACGACTGGTGCCTCGAGCAGACGCTCACCGCTCACCCCGAGGGCCCCAACATGATCCTCGACGACGGCGGTGACCTCACCTGGCTCGTCCACGACAAGTTCCCCCAGCTGCTCGACCAGATCAAGGGTGTCTCGGAGGAGACCACCACGGGTGTTCACATCCTCTACTCTGCCATGAAGAAGGGCACGCTCAAGCTGCCCGCCATCAACGTCAACGACTCGGTCACCAAGTCCAAGTTCGACAACTACTATGGATGCCGCGAGTCGCTCGTCGACGGTATCAAGCGTGCCACCGACGTCATGCTTGGCGGTAAGGTCGCCATTGTTGCCGGTTTCGGTGACGTCGGCAAGGGTTGCGCCGAGTCGCTGCGTGGCTACGGCTGCCGTGTGATTGTCACCGAGATCGACCCCATCAACGCCCTGCAGGCTTCGATGGCCGGCTACCAGGTCGACGTGATGGACGACGTCGCCTCGCAGGCCGACATCTTTGTCACCACCACCGGTTGCCGTGACATCATCACTGGCAAGCACTTTGAGGCCATGAAGGACGACGCCATCGTCTGCAACATCGGCCACTTTGACATTGAGATCGACGTTGCCTGGCTCAAGGCCAATGCTGCCAGCGTCAGCAACATCAAGCCGCAGGTGGACCGATACACGCTCAAGAACGGCAAGCGCATCATCCTGCTCGCCGAGGGCCGTCTGGTCAACCTGGGCTGCGCCACTGGCCACCCTTCGTTCATCATGTCGGCTTCGTTCTGCAACCAGACGCTGGCCCAGATCGCGCTCTGGAACGACAAGGCTGGCCAGTACAAGCGCGGTGAGGTGTACATGCTGCCCAAGGAGCTCGACGAGGAGGTTGCGCTTGCCCACCTTGGCCGTCTCAACGTGAAGCTGACCAAGCTGACCAAGGTGCAGGCCGACTACCTGGACCTGCCCGTCGAGGGCCCCTACAAGCGCGACACCTACAGGTACTGAGCGCTCCTTGCTAGCGATAGCGAACAACGCTTAAGGATGCTGGTTCCTTGCCATCTTCTTTCTCGTCTCGTCTCTTCTTCCAGTTCCGAGGTTTTCCGTGCAATCATCTCTCTCTGCAAGAGTCGTCTCGACTCACTGTAACAGTACTCAACGGGCTAATCCACCACCACCAACCTACACTCTGGCGCACATTTCCTTTTCTCAAAAAAAAGTATTTCAACTAGATCTATCTCCATTTCCAGCTCCGGCAACGGCAACCGCAACGTCGGCGAAGGAACAGCATCATCCCAACCACATCGGCTCTCATACATTTATTTCACTTATACGTCGTGTCTGCAATGCATCTCATATTCCCCGGCCTTCTCAACAAGGTCACACTCACATTATGATATTACTTGCACAGTGTGTGCAGCCGAGCGAATGACATTGGACCAAAGCATGCGAACCAATGAGCAAGAAGAGTTGCTGCTGCGCATTGCAATGTCGCACGTCGGAAGGCAGAGCGCCGACAATTGTTTCGGCACGTGATTTGTGATTTGCTCAAGGGGAGAAATTCGCCGTGCCGGTGAAGGCACCGACCAAGCTGCAAAATTGCACAAGCTGAGAGAAAGAGTCGACAGTGCACGGCGATAATCACACCCTCCTTCTCGTCTTCACTCCAACCCTTGCTCTCTCTCGCTCTCCGTTTTCATTTAGATGAGCGCTGCTGCTGCATCCGCTCGATCAACTTTTATCCTTATTAAAGCCTTCCCTGCCCTTCGTCCATCCCTGATCTCCCTTGCTGCAACAAGAACGACTTCAAGCACACCTCCTCTTCGTACCCTCCACACGTCTACTTCTGGCGTCGCTCTCACCAAGCTGTCGCCCAACCCTTTCTCCTCGAACCTCCCCTCATCGAGAGGCACTCTGCTGCAAGCTTCCGGCAACGGCGCAGCTCTTCGATTCGCGGGACCTCAGCAACAAGCGTTCGGTCTTCAGCACCTCTCTACTTCTCGATCCGCCTCCACTTCCTCCTCCAACAGCGAAATGGGTGCCATCGCAACAGGACGAGTCGACACGACTCAGCGTGTTCAGGCTCTTCGTGAGCTCATGGCCAAGCATGGCGTCACCGCCTACGTCGTTCCTTCCGGCGACGAGCACGCTTCCGAATACCCCGCCGAATCCGACCTGCGCAGAGGCTACATCACTGGCTTCACCGGTTCCGCCGGCTCGGCTGTCGTCACCACCAACAAGGCGCTCCTCTTCACCGACGGCCGCTACTTCCTTCAAGCCGGCCAGCAGCTCGAGCCGACCGTGTGGACGCTCATGAAGCAGGGTGAGCCCAGCGTGCCCACGTGGCAAGAGTACCTCTCCAAGAACCTCCCCGCCAACTCCAAGATCGGCATGGACGCCTCGCTCATCTCTGCAGACGACGCCAAGCAAATCACCGCAGAGCTCACCAAGATCGGCTCCAGCCTCGTGCCCATCCGCGAAAACCTCGTCGACCAGGTCTGGGCCGACCGCCCACCGCGACCGGGCCAGCCCATCTTTGTGCTCAAGGACGAGATTGCCGGTCGTTCCTCGTCCGACAAGATTCGCGAACTGCGCGATGAGATCAAGAAGAAATCGGCTCGCGGCTTTGTGGCAAACATGCTCGACGAGGTTGCCTGGCTCTTCAACCTACGTGGCACCGATGTTCCGTACAACCCTGTCTTCTTCTCGTTTGCCTTGGTGCTGCTCGACAAGGTCCTTCTCTATGTCAACGACTCTCAGCTCACCGACGACGTCAAGAACAGCCTCGGATCTGAAGTGACTCTTCGACCGTATGCAGAGTTCTACAACGATCTCCACAAGGTCGGCGCCGAGCTCGGCCAAGGCGACACGATTCTCATCGGTAAAAGTGCGTCCCTGGCCGTGCAGGAGGCGCTCGGAGGAGCAGCAAAGGTCCAGATCGTCCGATCCATCGTGGGCGATCAGAAATCCATCAAGAACGACATCGAGCTCGAAGGTTTCCGCCAGAGCCACATCCGCGACGGCGCCGCGCTCTGCCAGTACTTCGCCTGGCTCGAGGAGCAGCTGCACGCCAGCCACAAGGTGACCGAATCCGAGGGTGCCGACAAGCTCAGCTCGTACCGCCAGTCGCTCGACCACTTCCGAGGCGAGAGCTTCACCACCATCTCGTCCACCGGTGCCAACGGGGCCATTATCCACTACAGTCCTGATCCGGCGAGCTGTCCTGCGATTGACGTCAACGAGCTGTACCTGTGCGATTCGGGTGCGCAGTTCACCGATGGCACGACGGATGTGACGCGCACGTGGCACTTTGGCAAGCCGGCGCCGGAGCATGTGCGCGCCTTTACGCGCGTGCTGCAGGGCCACATTGCCATCGACCGCGCTGTGTTCCCCAAGGGCACGACGGGGTACCTGCTCGATGTGCTCGCGCGCCGTGCGCTGTGGGAGGATGGGCTCGACTACCGCCACGGCACGGGCCACGGTGTGGGCCACTTTTTGAACGTCCACGAGGGCCCGCAGGGAATCGGCACGCGCGCCGTGTTCAACGAGACCAGCTTGAAGGAGAACATGGTGGTGTCCAACGAGCCGGGCTACTACGAGGACGGCAAGTGGGGCATTCGCATCGAGAACCTCGTCATTGTGCGCCCGGCAAAGACGCCCAACAACTTTGGCAGCAAGGGCTACTTGACTTTCGAGCATCTCACCATGTGCCCCATCCAGGTCTCGCTGATCGATGCGGATCTGCTCACCAGGGAGGACAAGAAGTGGTTGAACGACTACCACCAAGAGGTTCTGGCCAAGGTGGCGCCTCTGCTGCAGAAGGATGCTAGGGCGCTCGAGTGGTTGAAGAGGCAGTGTGCTGCCCGCATTTGAGAATGTTTAACCAATCGATGTCTCTTCCGTTGAAACTACATTGTCCCTTTTCAATAAACCCGTCTGGAAACGCTTGTTTACTTGTTGCGAGAAGGCTGTCGTTGCGTCTGGGATGTACCAGAGCCGATGAGCTGTCACCGATGTGTCACCGAACGAAGTGTCCCCTCAGCACTGGAAAAAAATAAAATAAAAAATAAAAAATAAAAAATGCCGTTCTATCAAACCATCAAATCGCGAAGAAAAAGAGAGTCCTACGGGGATTGAACCCGCGACCTGCAGAATAATACCTTTTCGAGAAAGGAACCTTCAGAAGAAACCGAAGTCTGCCGCTCTACTGCTGAGCTAAAGACCCTGCTTCGGCGAGCAACGATCTTTATTCACACTATAGAGCTGCTGTCTTTGAAAGAGTGCATAAGGGTTCCGCTACACGCGCTCGCCGTGATCATCAAGTGCGACGTCTGCACAACGGGATCGCTCACGGGCACACGCGCAGGGGTCGCGATAGCGGGATCGTCTGCATGCGGTATCAGGATAGGGACAGGTACAGGCAAGTGTGAAAAAGCTAAAAGTATGGATGTACACTGGTTGGCTAGAGTGAGCAGTGTGGCAGTCGACTGAGCGTTTTCCCGTTCTGGCCTCGACGAACCGCGACTCTAGCAGGACGAGCGTGTCACTGCTGCGGCCCGTATCCCTCGCCGCCTCCACCGTGTCTGGTCAGCGGCACACCGTCACCTTCCACTCCCTGCATTTCTGCACTGCGCTGCATCAGCATCGCGGGGGACAGCGTGCTCTGCTCCAGCATCCTGCCCGGCTGCAGCTCCGGCACGGGTTGCTCACCAAGCGATCCAGGCGGTTCGTCGATCGACATCCTCATCTGCACCGTGTCCTGGGACAGGTTGCAGTCCGTAGACCAGCTGCGCTGCCTCTCGGCTTCACACTGATCGGGGCGGTGGTCGAGCAGCGTGCTTGGCGGTAGTGCGGCGGCAGGGGAGGGAGCGGGCAGCAGGAGTACGTCCTCAATCCACGCAGCGGCAGCGTTGGAGCTAGAGGCGAAAGGCGTTCGGTTGACGTCGTACGTATCGTGCACGACTGCTCTTGTCGTCGCGGTCGCTCGTGACGGCGGGAGGAGGTCGACCAACGGATCACTGGTGGAGTCGGCCCACCGCGCAGTGGCGTATGGCGAGCCCGACGACTGGGCCAGGAAGGCTGCCTGATACTCGAGGCTTTCTGAAACTTCAGTTGCGGCGGAGCTCCTGCACTGCTGGTCATCCGCATGCCCACGTCCAACACTCAAACGCAGAGGGATAGGGCGGAAAAGCTGCGTCGACGACGCCGGGAGCACCCCCTGCTGCTGCGGCGCAGAGGACGGCGGGAACGATGCTGACGGGCGCAGATCGCGCATCGCACCACCCGGCGCTGCACTCGCGGACGATGCTGACGAAGCTGACGCCGTGGCTGCATCTCGCGCCTGGCGCAGGTGCTCGAGGAGCGTAAGCGACGGAGCGGTGTTCCTGCGCAGCCCATACGGCGTCGTCATGCTGGCGTAGCGCGGTTCGCGGCTGCGCATCGGGCCCACAAAAGCGCTCCCCTCGGCCGCTGTTAAAGGTAAGGGTAAGGGTAAGCGCGACTGCGACGGCACATCGCTGCAAAACGCCCTCCCTGCCCCTAACCTACCACTCCCCCGCTCGACCTTGGAAAAAACACACAGCACGCCCTGCTTCGCACAACGCTGGCACGGCTGCTTGCCCGAGCACTATACAACATTTTCCAACGTCAGCACCACTCCCACTCTACCTTTCAAAACAAGTAATGGCGTGGCGGGGTTAGACTTACTTTGGCCTTGCGCTGGCGACAGTTTTCGCAGGCATGCGTCGCACGAATACCGCGGCTATCAATGTCTTCAAAGTGCTGTTCGGCGAGGCGCTGGGTTTCGGCTAGGCTGCGGCGCGTTTGCATCTCGAGTGCTTCGGCTTGCGCTTGGATCGTGCGCATGTCGAGGAGCGCTTGTGGTTGGAGGGTGAGTGGTCGTGGTCGTGGTAATGGGTGGTGTGCTGCACCACGAAGAACAGTAGGTCCGGACGGTGGCGGCGGAGAGGAGGAAGAGGAGGAAGAGAAGGGTGGTTCGGTGCGTCGGTGCACGTCGATCGTTGCCGGATGCAGTGGCGGCGGCGGTAGAGGTGGAGGAAAGAGCGGTAGCGGTTGCGGGGTCTGCTGCTGCTGGCGTAGCTGGCGCGAGGCGGCGGCAACATTGTCGTCGAATGAGTGCACACAGGTGCTGAGATCGGGTTCAGAACCTCCTCCAACGCGACTCGACTCGTCGGCGGCGTCGCTCGTATCACGGCGGAACATCTTCTCCCGGATGTTGCTTGGTGCGATAGGCTCCAACCGCAAAGTCAACGCTTTCCGGCTCAGCTACACCGAACGTAAAGACGATACCAACGACGCTGAGGGTGGATGGAGCGTCTCTGCTTCTGCACGTCGTCTTCCTGAGTCGCCAAAGGGGGAGGATCGTTTAAATACCTGCATCAGCGCGCTTCATGCCTCATTGCACTTGCGAAGCGAGCTTACAGGAATGGCGAGCGACCTACACATCCGACCAACAGCTATCCCGAGTTCCCGAGACCAGCACCGGCTTCGGGCAAGCAATGGGATCGCAGCACCCACATTGAACGGGCATCCGAAAGTCATGCAGTAGAAGCGGGTGTTGATGGTCGGGTTGGCGAGCGAACATGTGCAGTCAAGCAGCAAGGCAGGCAAAAGCCTGCGCTGCTGGATCCAGGTGTGCCGTTTATAGGTCTACATGCTCCCACTCTGGGTGGAGTGCGCATATTGGGTGCAGCAGCGGCGTGCCTTGCAGCGAGGAGCGCCGCCGGGGGTCGGGTCTTCGGGTAGGTTGTGCGCTGCAGGAAGGGGGGTGTGGTACGGTCCGTGCGTGAGGGCAGGACGATCCCGAGCACGGTCCTGACCCAACACTTCCTGCATCCTACGCCGATGTTGCTCCTTGTGCGTCTGAAGGCGCTCTCGCGTTCATATGAAACCGCACCCGCTCCTGGCGACTCAACCACTAGCAGCAAAAAGCACCGACAAGGTTTGCACCCCCTTGCCCACTCCACTTCCCACGATAAGCAGCACTATCGTCTTCTTGACTGCGAAGATCCATTTCGCATGAAACTCCCATCCCCCTTCATCGACACACGGTGGTGGTGGCAAGGGAACACCGTGTGCAACCCGATCCCGAACGCCCCTCTAGCTCAAAAGCCGCCCGCCGCTGTCCGCGGAACAGCGTGGCATGGCTGCCTGGTGGGTGCAGCAGCAGCGGTGGTCGCGCTTGTTACCAGTGCAGTGTTCAAGGAGGGCTGGTGGCCGAGATGAAGTTATTTCTACTTTCGCTGCAGATGAAGCTGAGATAATCAGATCTCTGGCTGCGATACGCCTGCGAGGGGTGCAGCAGCAGCAGCAGCAGCGTGCATTGCTTTGGGAGAATGCGCAGTCGAGAGAAAAAGGATGGAGCCGAGGAGGGACAATCGTGAACGCCGTAGCTGTGTAGACGTGTGCGAGCGTCTGTGTTGAGATCACTGCGTGCTTTTGTGGAATGCCACGATCCGATGCATAGCGACGATAATCGACGAGAAAGAAAAAAAAAAAAAAAAAAAAAAAAAAAAACAAGGCTCCGCGAATAACCACGGCTGGACAGTGCGGAAAAGTGCAGCCGCCGGGCTATAGCGCTGTCCGAACCTGAGCAAAAAAGGAGATTAAGGTTGAGGTTGACACGCACAACGCATGAAAGGACGAGGTTGGTGGTCGTCATCATTGTGTGTGCCTGAGAGGTTGCAGTGCAGGGCAACCGCACGCATGGCACTCGGCAAAGCGACCGTCCGGTTGGCAGCGCCAGATGAAAGACGAACATGTGTGTGAAGCGCAGCAGCAGCAGCAGCAAGGTGCGGCTATTCACGGCGAGTCTGTTACCGCACCCAGTGTCAAAGCCCAGGTCGGACGATGAAGGAGCGTGTCGATCTTCGAATCGTCCGTTCATTCCGATACCCGCGCATCAGTCGTCGTTTCACAGTGTCCAACGAGCACCAAAGCGCCAAAGTCATAGGGATGGCATACCTCGGGCTTCCTTCGGCGGAAAAACGGTAATCAGATAGAGCCACGTTGCGACGGAGCACCGGTCCGGACTCTCTCAACATACTGTATACGTCGACTCTAGGCGGTGAGATTTAGACTTCCTTTGCGATGAAGCTTCACCAGAAGCCACACTTTTCGTCTTTCATCGTCGAATGAAGCCCAGACGAGGCTAATTGAGTGTGGGACCTGATCCATGGATCCGTCAGAACGCCTTTGAGCCGATGTTTTCACCGCTGCTGCAAATCTATGAGTCGATGTGCCGACTCTGTGCTCGGGCAGGTGGTCATTGAAGTGAGAGCATTGATAGTGCAAAGGAGGCAAAGCAAATAAGAACAAAGAGACCTCTCTGATCGATTGATGATGAGGTGCAGGATCGCATCTCGGAGCGGCTAGCGCGGAATGACGACGTTATCGGCCGATCGTCGTGCCGCGGCACCAGAGACCATCTGCAGCTGTTTCATAAACTGGTCTTCGAGCCTGAAACCCGACTTCTTGTGCTGCTGCTGCTGCTTGAGACGTTGCAGCTCATCCCGCCATACGCGCGGCTCGGCCAAGTCCGCGAGAAGCGTCAAGCGCGCCTTTTCGACATGCACATCGAACGCGCTTTTACGCAGATGAATCTCGTAGACTCGAAGACCAGACTCGAGATCGCGGCAGCAACGACTGGCATCGATAATGGCTGCGACGACGGCTGCATGCACAGTGACTCGGCGGACCTCTTGCTCTACAGAGTCTGCCGACAAAGACGTGTGCTCAGATGCATTGAGTGGGCCATCCGCCCTGAAAACCTGCTGGGAAGCCTGGTCGAACAGCGCAATCGCCTTTTGCAGCCACTCGGTTCGCCCTGCTTCATCCGGAGCTGCGAGGCATGCATGTAAGCTCGAAGCGATACGCAGATTCCAAGAATCTTCGTCAGCGTCCACGCCCAGATCCTTGAGCTCGTTGAAGAGCTCTTCTACGTGCAGACAGGTCGCCTCGGTGGTGTCCCAATCCACCAAAAACTCGCCCATGTCCGTCATTTCGGTTGCACGGAGTGGGCCCGGCAGAACCGACAACGAAGCGCGCATGCATGCATTGTAGGCCATGCGGACATCGTGCAGAGTCAATGCAATGGGTGCCTGCGACTGCGACGCGTGTTTCGACTGCGCCATGTTGATGAAAAGATTGTGCGTCAAACCCAGCCTAAACTCCTGGAAAAGGCGCAATACTTTGCGATGCAAGTCGTCGTCCGCGGAGGCAGAGGCCTTGCTCGAGTGCTCGAGTGCGAGGCTCATGAGCTTCAGAGTCGAAACGAGGATCCAAGATTCGCGTGAGCTTGAACTTCCATCCTCTCCGATTTTGCCCCTCTGCGACAAGTAGGTTGGCGAGGTCAATTGGGAGACATTGACGACCATCTCCATGGCAAGATCAGGATAGCCAGCATCGGCAAACGACACAACGAGGCTGCGAGCGAGACGCGCGGGCAGCAAGCTTCGATCCGCCTCGAGCTCCTGCAGCACACGTCGAACCACTGGGATGAGGCCGGCGCGCAGGAGACTTCGTACAAACATCGCGTTGAGGCTCGACGGGATGCCGTTGCCGCCGGCGATCCAGTCGAGGTGGAGCTGAACCGCAAAGACCGTCTTGGCGGATGAACGAAGGCTCTCCGCGAAGAACCAGTGGAAGGCATCTGAGTCTGGTGCTGTCAAGGGATGCAGGGCGGCGTGTCGCAGCGAGCCTGCCTGCCAATCAGACGACCACAACCCTCTTGCGGGGTCACGCAGCCGGATTAGCTGATAGAGCCGCTTGGTGAACGAGTAGTCGCGGACACGCATGTGGAGACCGAGGAGCGTGGCCTGTGCAGGATACTCCAAGCTGCCCTTGCTTAAATCTGGATCGCTGGCGAGCACCAAGGTTGTGAATTGACGGAGATACTGCTTAAGGGCCTGTTTGCTCCCGTGCTCCTCGTTGCGGCGTGCAACTTGACTTGTGATGTTGGTGAGACGAGACCTCTCGGGCCCTAGATCGGCCACGGCGGATGGTAGACAAGAAGCGAGGGCTTTGATGATGGCCGAGTTGAGGCGCGAGTCGAGGTCGACGCCGCTGGAGTGCGCAGTGGTGTAGACTTTGAAGGCCAGATGGAGGTCGGCCGAAAGACCTCTGTGCATGTCTAGAGACTTGCGCGCTTCTGAATTGACGCTGGAGGCCATGCGTTCTGCCAGCTTCTCCAAGATGACAGTGAAGAAGTCGTGGTCAGGGATCTTGTTTGTAGTTGGATTCGCGCTTTGATGCGACGCTTGCAAGCCATCGACGATATGGAGAGACGGCTGCAGGATGCCGCGCTGGGCGAGGACTAGGGCGACACGTTCGGCGAAAGAGTCGAGAGAGTCCTGCGAGACGGTCAGTGCGTCTGCAGCAGAAGCCTGCCATGGATGCCACTTTTGCTTGAGACCGAGGCGGTCGTTTGGCTGCTCTTTCTCAGAGCCGAGAGCATGTGGATGGTCGCTATCGAGCTCGAAAGGCAGCAGCCACCAGAGGGTGGCGGAATCTAGAGCCTGAAGGCATTTATGGATGTTGGCCTTTGATGCTGAAATGTCGGATGACAGCGTCAATCGCAGGGCTCGAATGATGGGATCGCTCTGCTTGATGGTGTTGGAGGCCGAGTCAATGGGAGATGGAAGAACATGGACAGCTTGATGGGAGCTGTTGGCTTGTCTCGCCAGTGCCAAAAGAAGCTGGTCGAAGGGCCGTGGGTCGATGAGATTATCGGCGTTGGGTTGAGTTGCCTGCTCGACCACCAACTCCAGGTGGTTGTAGGCGATATCTGTAGCTCCGAGTCGTGACAAAGTTGCCGCGAGACGCCCTCTGAGCTCGAAATCGATCTGCGATTCTTGCAGATGGTTGCGAGCATCTAGGTTGGCTGAGAGTGTATTGAGGATGCTAGACAAGTTGTTGCGCCTGCGAGCGGGCTGACGAGATCTGCATGCTGCGATTTGCTCCTCCTCGACGATGAGCAGATAGAGTAGGCGGAGGGAGAGCGGTGCAGACAGTGTTGAGAGTGCGTGGCGCTCGGTGGTAGAAGAGACAGCGCTGGAGGAGCTGCTAGCTTTGTTGCGCAGTCGGTCGCGGCACAGGAAAAGGACTCTATCGCAGACCTCTCGAACAGCATCGCGACTGTCTATGACATTCGCTGGAGAGCTTCGGACGGGCTTGCGACACTGCAATGTGATGAGCAAGTCGATGACTAATGTGGGAACGCTGTGACGGGACTTGCCGAGTTGCCTGTAAAGATGCCAGGAGAGATCGGCGTCGAGGTGCTGGATTGCCCTAAATAAACCCTGTTGCGCGTCATTCTGAGCAACGAGATCGACATCAAGCAAAGGAGGCAAGTAGCGCTCGAGCTGCAAGGTGTCGGAATGGCCGATTTGCGAAGGATTCTCAGGCGGTGTTGCGCTAAAGTAAGATTCCGAGTGGAACGAAGCCGTGGGAATCCTTGCAGCGATGTGAACTGATGCAGTCGAGAATAGAACTGGGCATCGGCTCCCCCGTGATGGTGGTGGAGAATAGAGGTGGTGTGGTGAGAGCGCTGTGATGATCGGACCGTCCGTGATGAGCGAGTCGACTGATCTGACTACGCCCTTGCACAGCCGGCCCGCGCCTGAGCGCAGCATCTGTTTGGACGAGTGACCAGCTGCGGAGAATGCGAGAAGTCACAAGGCACACATCTGATGATCGCAGCCATGAGCTCTAGCAGAGATGAAGAGGTCGTTGGTCGAAGAAGCGCGTCATCGGAAGGAGTTTCCGAAGGCACGATAAGGCGATGCGGTCGAGTCGGGCAGAGTTGCTGAGTCGAAATTCCCGCCTTGTCCTGGCTCCTACTCGTCGTCGTCGATATGGTGCGCTGATGCTGATGTGAAGGCCAAGAGATGCAGTCGGGATGCTGGTCGAGACGAGTGCGTGCTTGATGATGATGATCCGTTGCCCAAACCTCGTGACGCCTTCTCAAGCCAAACTTTTTTTTTTTTTTTTTTTTTTTTTTTTTTTGGTTGCGCTCTTGGCCGGCGAAAATTGGCTTTTTCAGGGTTCAGTGTGGCTTTTCTTCCACCCGCACGATAAATTTTTGCAAAGCCGTTTTGCATTGGAATGGCCTTGAAAACTTAAAATTTGGAAGAACGCCAAATGACACAGCTTGACAACCATCATCACCATCGTATCGACGAGACATCGCATCGCAGCGGACAGCCGCAATCGCAGGCTCTCCTCATCGAGGACCATGCTGCACTCTTGAACCTTTAGATGTAATCTTGGCCCGACCTCTCACCTCTGGAAATCTATGACGGAGTTCCAAAGCAGCGCTGCATAGCTGCCTTGCTGTCTCCAACATGTCGTTGCAACTCCCTCGCATCCTCATCGTCGACCATTTCGACTCGTATACCCTCAACCTCCTCTCACTGCTGCATCCGACACACGCACAGCAAGGTCAATTTCCACCGAGCTATCGCCAAGAGCTCACCCGTAGAATAGCCGATCGCGTCCTCGTCCTACCACACACGCATCCGCTACTAGAGCCCGCCACCTTCCACAAGCTCGTTCGACCTCACATAGATGCCATCATCCTATCGCCCGGACCCGGCAGTCCAGACAAGGCTGCCGACTTTGGAGCTGCCGAAACATTGCTCAAGGACGAATCGCTTCGTCTGCCCGTCTTTGGCGTTTGTCTTGGCCACCAGGGTCTCGCAGTTGCTTTCGGCGGTCAGGTCACACGTGCCGTCAGTGTACGTCATGGTCTCCAGAGCAAGCTCAAGATTGCGCATCCATTACTCTCGCAGGTGGCTTCACAGCAGGCTGTGACCTCCATCCTTCAAGGCGTTCCTCAGGATGCTCTCGTCGTTCGATACAACAGCTTGGTCGTCGATCCGGATACGCTGCCTGACTGCCTCCACGTGACAGCATGGAGCTATGACCAGGTCTCAACGGCCCCGCCTCCCCGACCTGGTATCACTCGCAAGCAAGCATCACCCGCTCCGCTCCGAGTACCCACGGAACATGCCGCCGCACCACTGAAACACCGCGACCTCGCGTCTCTAAGCCGCTCTCCCTCCACTGTCCCTCTATCCTCAAGGACCGGATCCGAGCGTCTCTCCGACTTGGGCGATCTACCTTTATCCGAGGCCACAAGCCTCGACGATGTCGTCGAGAACGAAGCCAGTCTAGCCGCAGAACACACCGTGTCTCCAGCAATCATGGCGCTGCAGCACAAGACGTTGCCGTTCTATGGCGTGCAGTTCCACCCGGAAAGCATCGAATCCAATTGGGGTCATACTATCATGTCCAACTTCCTCGATCTTGTTCGACAATATTGGGGCCAGCAAGCTTCGCATCAGGACGAACAACCGTCCTCAGAGGCTCGTAGCCGGGTCCAAGCCTGGGACGACGCCGCTCTCGCCCTCCCTAAGCATCTCACGCTCGCTGGCGAGCGCTGCCTTGCAGGCCATGGACACACACATGGACAAGCTGCCGTGACCCTTTCTGACGCCGACCAACGTGTGTTCACCCTACTCGCAAGTCGTTCGCCCGCGATGCCGTCAGATCGCAGCGTCGACATGACCCGCATCTTCGACAAGCTCTTCCGCCGTGCTAGCCCTGCTGGAGCCTTATGGCTCGATAGCGCACGTCTCAAGGATCCACACAGCCGATACTCTTTCATGGCGCTTCCCTCCTTTGTCCTGTCTTACCGCGATAGCAGTGGAAGCATCATCGTGTCAGCGGACGAGAATGTCACCTCCAAGGTTGCATTGACCGGGACAAAAAACACTTCGTTGTGGTCTTTCATGGATGAATTGCAAGGACAGCTGCAATCCTCCACCGACTCGATAGCTGCTTCCCTCATCCTTGACGGCGACCAGCAAGGCAATGTCTTTCGCACCGGCTTCAGCGGTTACTGGGGATACGAGATGAAGAACGAGAGCCTGCAGCTCGAAACATGCGCGCCAGTAGGCAGCAAAGACAACGCCTTCGACGCCGAATTCCTCTATTGCCCAAGAGTGCTCGCTTTCGACCACCACCTGCTTCAGTGGACCGCGCTCGCGCTGGTCGAGTCCTCTCCTTCGACAGCGTCATTGCCTGATCGGATGGGCCAGATAGACGGTGCGCTCGAACATCTGCGAACGAATGGCAAGTCGTGGTCTCAATGGGCGCTTAGCAGGTCAGACGCGGAGGCGTGGATGCAAGAAACACTCCAAAGTGTCACAGCGCTCTGCAGCGAAGACCCAGTCCCAACTCACACCGACGCAGCTCAGAGCGCTGCGGCCTTCCGAAACGCCATGCCGCTCCTCAAACCTCGCATGCTTGCCGAAGACTACATGGATCAGATCGAGTCGGCCAGAGAGCTTATTGCTGCGGGCGAGAGCTACGAACTTTGCATGACCAACCAGTTCCAAGGTCGCCTCCCACCGCTTTTCTTGCAACCCAACACCGCCGACACCGACCACTTTGACCTCTACTGCAAACTTCGAGCCCGCAACCCTGCGCCGTACTCTGCCTTTATCAGGCTGCCTTCGTTCAACGCGGGCGGGCCGGAAGCCGAGCCGCACAAGCGCGGACGTGCCATTCTCAGCACGAGCCCGGAGCGATTCATGCGCATCACTGCCGACGGCCTTGTCGAGATGAAGCCGATCAAGGGCACTCTGGCTCGAGCAGGCTTTGGACCGGGAGAGCAAGGTATGCGAGCAGGTGGCGGTGCGACGCACGAAAAAGAGCTCATCAATCGCAAGTGGCGCGAGGCTGAAGACGCAGCTCGACGAGCCAAGCTCTCTGCCGATGTCAAGGAACGTGCGGAAAACCTGATGATCGTTGATCTGATCCGAGCGGATCTCTTTTCGTTCTGCAACTCGGACAGCGTCGCTGTACCCAAACTGATGCAGGTCGAGTCGTACGAGACGGTGCATCAGCTCGTCACGACTGTCACAGGCAAGCTCAAGTCGTCCGTTGGAACGACGGAAGCAATCCGCCGATGCTTCCCACCGGGCAGCATGACGGGAGCACCCAAGCGACGCAGTGTGCAACTGCTCGAGCGCCTCGAGCTCAATCTGGCTGATGCAGAGAGAGACGACGAGCTGCGCGCCAGAAGAGGCATTTACTCAGGTGCGCTCGGCTGGCTCGGCTGTGATGGAGCTGCCGATTTTTCTGTTGTGATTCGCACCCTGATCGCCGACGGTGACGACGTCTCGATCGGTGCTGGTGGAGCCATCACTTACCTCTCGGATGCCAAAAAGGAATGGCAGGAGGTGCTCGACAAAGTCACGGCGCTTGCCAACATCGAAGCATGAATCTTCAGAAACACTTACAACAGAAGCGATGCCCAGCATCCATAGACTACACAACTTTACGATACCCCTCTCTCATTCAACATGCCCCTTCCCGTTTTGCATTGCCACTGGCCATCACTTTCTCCATAGATCGCATTTTCCGTCGCTATACGTCTTGTTTCGCTCGTCACCGTCTTCTCACTGTACTTCTGAATCGCTACCTCAACGTAGCACCTCGCCTCATACACTGTCGCAGCTAATTCCCACATCAACTCAAGCCAAAGCTGAAGCGACACCTGTGGGGTTTCCAAGTACGAGACGAGAGACAGACGGAACCATGAGGAGGGGCAACGGGGAAGCCTGGTTGAGCAGGAGTGGCGGAAGAAACGAGACTTGAGCTGACCTTGTTGAAAGACGGAGAAGAGGGATGGAGCAGGTTCTGGGGGGCGAGGCTGACGGGATCGATCTACTTTTTTTTGTGTGGTTTTGTGCTTTTCTTTCGATGCCGGCGTGTGCTTCTGGAAGTTTGAGAGGAGGTTCGAGGGAGGAGCAGGAGACCAAGACTGGGGAACACGGAACAGGGATGAGGTCGGTCGAGTCGAAGAAGGCGGGTGCATCACCAAAGGACTAGCCTTCGATGCACACCTCAACCCCTCTCATTCAACCAACGCCATCACAACCAACCGCACCCCTCTTCATCTGCTTGGGCTCACCCATCATGCCCCTGCCCTTCTCCACATCGCCACCCAATCTCTCCAGCCTCTCCTCCTTCTCCCGCAGCAACTCGGCCACCTCCCTCTCCAGCATCCTGCGCTGCGCACCAGCGCGCTTGCCGGCCTGCTCGACGTTCTGCAGCAGCTCCGTGTCCGAGATCCTGTGCTTAGCATCACCATTGCTGGCACCGAGAGCGGCGCGGTCGGCTTGCGTAAACTCGTCAAAGCTCTCCTCGAGCACCTTGAGCACCACGCCGAGATTGTTCGGCAGGTACTGCAAGATCGGGCTTCCACCCGTAGCGATATCGTACGTGGTGCGCTGGATGATGTAGCTCTTGGTGAACATCCAGTGGCGGTTGCGGAACTCGCGCACCTGATCCACCAGCAGCACGTACAGCGCCTTTGCTCTGGGGCTGGCGCTCATCGCGAACGCCCTCACGCCTGCCAGGCTCGCCCTCGCCTCGAGCGTGTGCAGGAACTCGCGCTGGTTGCGCGGGCGGTAGGTGCGGAAGTCGCGCAGCGTACGCGTCAGCTCGTTGCTCGGCATGTGCGCCGTGATCTCGAGCAGGTTATCCGCCGTGGGCACGATGCTATCGTTAGCGCCCGATTCGCCGCGGTAGAACTGCGGTTGATCCGAGACGCCCTCGTACACGACTCCGCGCGGGAACATGGCGTTCATCTTGCGCGGGCCCGTGCCGAAGATGAAGCTGCGGTACTTGAGGTAGTCTGCGGGGAGCGAGCGCGCCCACATGGTCTCCATGGCCGCGTTGATGCGGCGGTACACGAGCAGCAGCCGCTCGAACGCGTCCTCGAACGCGCTGGCGTCTTTGGCGACACACGCACGCAGCGCGTCCTCTGTCGCACCGACGAGCGCGCCCGTGTGGCTGACCATCTCGACATGCACGAGGATGAACCCCCTCTCGGAGCCCGAAGCGTCCTCAAACGCGCGAATCAGCTCCATGTTGTCGAACGAGTACTTGCCCGCACTGCCTTCGTGATGCGCGTCGCGACAGCGGTAGTTGACCAGCGCATAGCTCGACGCATACTCCATGTACGGAAAATGGCCCAGGGTATTGGCGAGCTTGGTGAGCGGCACAGCCAGCTGCGCAGGCAGCCTCTCCCTACCCTGCGCATACAGCCCCGTCTGGCGGAACGCGCGGTCGACCGGCTCCAACAAATACGCAGACGTCGCAAAGCAGTAGTCCCGGAACAGCGCCGCCAGCAAGCGCGAGTCGCCGCGCTCAATCGCTGCATCTACAGCCTTGGCCTCAACCCCATCGGCGCGCAGCTCGTCCAAAAGCGCATCCCCGAACTCGCCCTTGCCGAGCAGACCCGTCGCGCGCTCGCCGCTAGCGTCGGCGGGCTGATGGATCGTCATCCGGTCCAGCAGCGAGCTGAGCGTCGAAAACGGCGCGGGCAGGTGCACGAGCGGATCCTCGCGCGGAAGGAAACCGCGCTCGCGCGAAATGACGAACGGCGGCAGCTTGGCAATGGCAGCCTTGTCACCGCTGAGAACGCAGGGCAGTTCTTCGAGTAGGTACGGCTCGACATTGACAGCAGAGGAGGGGCGCGAGGCGTCCGAGACCTGGGCAAACGTGCGCCTGGTGATAGTGGAGCCGGCACGCATGCGCGTAGCCGCAGTGAGCAGCGTTCGGTGTCGGGCTGCGGGGAGCATTGTCGATGAGTCTTCAAGTCGCGATTGATGGATTTGGTAGTGTAAGTGTTATGGTAAGGTGGGCAGGGATGCAAAAGGAGAGCGAGAGAAGCTCAAAGTGATGATGCTGAGAAGTACTTATACCGAGTGCTACAGTAAATTTAGGACGGAAGCAGACTAGACCAGCAAAGGTTTATCTCTTTCGAAGGAACACTTCTCGCAGGCGTGCAAAAGTCGCTCACAACACAGACTTCATTCAGCATGCACGCCTGTCCTATCAGCGGGCCGAGCGAGCGGTAGGCAGCGATACGCTCGCACAAATAGCGCTGTGCTCATTCTTCAGCCGTCCAGTGAGGGCATTGCTGCTTGTCACGCGGAAGGGGGATTGAGGCGCCCAGCCGCCTAGGCCCCCCTTTCTTTGAGCAGCCACAAGAACCTAGCAAAAAGGTCCAGGAAAAGGCCCGAATCCGTAGCGTCGTTACTTGACAGCTCGCTACACGCGTGCAAGGTGGGGGGGTTCAAGGCGAAAAAGGCCCGGCTTTTGGCCCGTTTGTGTTTGGGTGGTGCGCCCAGGCCCGGTCAGAATGCCGCGTGACACCATATGATTTGCCGCAGCTCCCTCTCTACCATCCGACTGATAAGCTCGCGCCTCTAGGCGGAGAACGCGAGCGAGCACAGCGCGGGACCGACCACAGACGTGGGGGCTTACCATCGCTTGTCGATGCATCTGACGTGCGCGATGGTGCTGTCATCAACGTCGATGTCGCTTGAACACGTCTCAGTTCACGATTTGAATCCACAGAGGAATGGGTCGAGCAAGCAAGATGTCCTAACTTACTTGCCATTGGAAATGCGTATCAAGTGCGTCTGGGGTTGTATACATCACGAAAACGTCTCGCGGTCGTCCGCAGGTCTGGGCGTAGACGGGCTGGAATCTCTGCGTCCGCCATCGGCATGCACCTGCTCATCATGCCCACGCCTTGGCAGTCTGCCCTGCACGCCCACCGCCTCCGCATCCTCCGCTTCCCCCGCCGCCACCACTCCGCTCGCAGCGGACGGCACAGTCGCGACGGGAGCGAGCAACGGCGGCCCACCTCTAGCTGCTACCGCTCCACCAGCGTCACTCGTCGTGGTCGAGCCCGAGGTGCTCCTGCGCCCACTCGGTGGAGGCGGAGACCTGACGCTCCTCGCCGAGAGCACAGCCATGGGGCTCTCGCTGCGCAGCATGTACGGGATGGGCGGCGTCTCGATGCGGCCGGGCACGTGGCCCGGCTGCGGCGTCGCGGTGCGGAACAGCGACATGGCAGCCGCATCTTGCATCCTCACCTTATCTGCCGATGCCGCATAACTCGCCGGACTGGGCGTGCGCCTTACCATTGACGACGGCGGGGCGTGCGGCGGCGACGACTGCGCCAGTACCTCGGTGTACAGGTCGACCGACGTGCGGCTCGGCGTCGTAGAACGGTACGCGGCGGTAGCGGGGCTCGCGACGCGCTGCACCGGTGGGGATGAGAATGCGCTGCGGTTGGCGGGGAACAGATCCTGGCCCGGTTGCGCAAACGTCTTTTCCGGGTCCCAGTCGTCGTACAGCTCCGGCGTGTCGGCGGCGGTTGTATCTGCAAAAGTGGTGCGCACGGGCGTGGTGGTGGTGGAGCTGCTCCGCGCCGCGCCGCTGTTGGACGCGTTGCGGCTGAGAAACGACGGGAACGGCCTCGAGCGCGACTGTCTGTCTGACGACGCCATGGACTCGTCCGCCTGAGAAACCGCACTCGACGACGCCGACGCCCGAAGCGCTGCTGGCATCACCGTAGTCACGGGCACACGCCGCGTTTTCTTCCTGCCCTCGTACCGCGCCCTTCCCAGCGTCTCGAGCGCCTCCTTAACGCTATACGAATACGCATAGTCCGACGCCGTCGAGCCTTCCGTATTCTTTACCGCGAGCGAGCATCCCCTTTCAATCAAGAGCTGCACGAGCGACAGGTGCCCCCACGCAGCCGCACAGTGGAGCGCCGTATTGCCCGCGCGATCCTGCACGTCGACATCCGCACCCAAGTCGAGCAGCTGGCGCGCCACGTCGTCGTAGCCGCGGATGCACGCCAGATGCAGCGCGGTGCGGCGCTCGTGCAGCGTCTCGGCGTCGATGAGGTCCGCCAGCGTCGAGGCGACGTGGCTCGTGCTGTACGTCGAGTAGGCGTAGATAACGTCAGAGCGGTCGTAGAGTGTAGCTAAATGGAGCAGCGTGTTGCCGTCGGCGTCGACACTGGGTGCGTGGTGCTCGTGACCCATCTCGATGAGCCAGCGGACAAGCTCGACGTCGGCGTTGCTCTTGATGGCGATGAGCAGGCTCGGGTCGGCGCTTGACGCATTGTCGACAACGGAATCATCGTGGATGGCGAGCGTGTATTTGCGATGATGATGATGCCGCGACGCGCCGATGCGCTCAGGGACGAGCTCGACATTGCGCACGTCGAAGGGGTGCGATGACGAGGGACGCTGAGCCTGTGCCGCGCGCAAGGCCGCATTCGGTAAACGAGGTGGGCTGTTCGACTCGCCACCCGCAGCAGTGGCATCGTGCAAGGCTACAGGATCGGGAAGGAACTGAAGCTCGAATGCTCGAGCTGCAATGCGCTGCGCCGCGCTGAGATCGCCCTGCTGGATAGCTCGGCGGAAGCGCTGGCTGAGCGTGGTGCGAGAGAGGGAGGATGGACCGGGTGTAGCGGATGCCGGCGTTGAGGTAAAAGGTGTCGGCGCTGATGATGGTTTGATGGACCGAGCTGGCTTTGTGAGGCATGGCTGCTTGGCGCTGCGCAGCAGTGGATTTGGGGTCATAGGCTGCGGGACCGGCAGCATCATCGTGAGTCTAATCGAAAAAGAAAAAGAGAAAAAAAAGAAAAGAAAAGAAAAGAAAGGATCTATACGTCTAGTCTAGGTTGTATGCGGCCAAAGTCCTTTCTAGACCGTGATGCGAGTGGATAAGAGCCGGTCACGCTCTGTGTAGCGAGTCCATGGTGTGCGATCAATGCGGCGAGTGTGATGATGATCGGAGGTTATGGCGGCTGCGAGTTCCGGAACCCCTACGAGAGACTGCTTCTTCTCACGATAACGATGCAAGGCGGGGGGGCATGGTTGATGAAAAGACTTCTTTTGAAAGCTGTCGAGCTGCAGCAGCTGCAAAGCGGTTCCTGTGCGTCTATGTTCGGTGCTCGAGATTCACAGATTCCGTTCAGGGTCCAAGCGATTTGATTCAATTGACGTCTCTGTCTCTGCATCGTCGATAGCTGTGTACCTTGACCCGATTTAATCCCGATCCGGATGCCCTCGAAGTTGCTCCGTGCGCCAAACTTGATCGAAAAAGAAAAAGAAAAGAAAAAAACGATCCAATCAGACGGCGAAGTCAGCCTTGCCACCACCCTCACACTCAGAGGCGATGATGCTTTTGAGCAGCGCAGAGCAGAGTCGAAAACGTGCGCTTCAGGCAGCAGAGGTGTCAGCGAGCTAACTTAGCAAACAAAAGCCGATGAAGAATCGGTTTGTTGAGAGAGGCGGCCGTTGAAGAGCGGCAACGATGTCTTGCAAGTGTGCCTGTCAGCTGGTCTCACTCGCGTCACTCGCGCTCTCGGCCTGTGGCAAGAAGCAGGATGAGAATGGCGCTCGAGGCGGCGAGAGAGAGAGGATTGGAGCAAACTTTGGCCGAGATGATGACGCCTTTGGATTTCGCTGTGCTGGTTGGCTGCTGCACCGCTGAGCACCGTAGTTCGGGTGAAAAGGCTCTGCGGCTGTGTTTTGCTTGCACTCTCTGCGCGAAGCAAAGCTGTGATCGTCGCCGTATTCGTCGTCTGTGCGTCGCCGCGGCTTTGTGCTGTGCTGCTCCTTTTTTTTTTCTTTTTTTTTTTTTCTTCTTCCACCTTCGTTAAAGTGCTGTGAGCTCAGGTTTTTGTTTTTGTTTTTGTTTTTTTTTTTTTCTGAAAATCCTTTCTTCTGGCTGTTGCCTGCGTGTCTGTCGAGTTTCGCCGCCTCCGCCGCTGCTGCTGCTCTAAGATCGTCTTGCCCGCATGGGCCAGCTCCAGCGAGAGTATATATACCTGATCACAGCCGACATCTGCTTCTTATCCACCAAGAACTTCTTCACATACAAACATAACGTAAGTGGCTATTCTCTCCTTTCAATGTTTGGTGACGGGTAGAGACCGCATGCGTAAGCAGCTGTCTCTACCACTCTGCACCCACAATGCATGCATGCACTGCCGATCAGGGCTCCGTACCTTGACGGCCGTCTCTCATCTCGCCCATACGCCGCGCAAGTTCGGGAAAATGAAATTGTCTTCGGTGGGACGTGGTGGAGTCACCTGCTGCGGGTTTTACATTGCATGATCTCCCCCTCCAACCTCTGCATTCTCCATCATGCCTGCTCACTCACACACAGCCCTTTTTTTTTTTCCTCTCTACAATGCACGCCACCTTTGCCCGTCGCTTTGCTTCGACCGCCAGAATCATGTCGCAGAACAACGTGTACTTTGACATCACCAAGAACGGCGCGCCCCTGGGTCGCATCACGTTCAAGCTGTACGACGACGTCGTGCCCAAGACCACCAAGAACTTCCGCGAGCTGTGCACTGGCGCTCACGGCTTCGGCTACGAGGGATCGTCGTTCCACCGTGTCATCCCGCAGTTCATGCTGCAGGGCGGCGACTTCACCGCCGGCAACGGCACGGGCGGCAAGTCGATCTACGGCCCCAAGTTCGCCGATGAGAACTTCAAGCTCTCGCACACCAAGCCCGGTCTGCTGAGCATGGCCAACGCCGGCCCCAACACCAACGGCTCGCAGTTCTTCATCACCACCGTCGTCACCAGCTGGCTCGACGGCAAGCACGTCGTCTTCGGCGAGGTCGTCGACGGCATGGACGTCGTCAAGGCCATCGAGAACGAGGGCACCAACTCCGGCAAGACCAAGTCCAAGATCACCATCGCCAAGTCCGGCGAGCTCTAAGCTAGCTTCGACTGACTCGGGACGATTCGTTCATCTCAAATGTAACTCTGGAATGTAGGCTTGTTGCAAAGCTACGATCTCAACATCAATCCAGATGCAGCTTGTTGCAGAGCAACCTTGGCTCGAGGCTGAAATGAAGTGTCGATGCAAGCCATGAGAACAAACGAAACAGGCTGCGTCTCATGAGACAGAGCCACGTGAGAAAGCAGCGAGCTTCATCGAGAGAGCTGTTTCACACCATCACAACGTCACACATGAGCATGGCTACCGCGCCAAACACGATCCAGATTCCATAACACGGCAACCAACACATGCAGTGTTCGCCCCAAACTCAGTGCGCAGCTTCCGGTTCCAACCCAGCCGCCGCAGCAGCGTGCACCGGATCCACAGCAGGCGCAGCAGCGGGCACACCATCCAGCACCGCCTCAGCTTCAGCATCGACGCCGATCCAGGAGGAGCTCATATTCGACAAGCTCGATGCGTCGGCGTCGCTGCTCTTGCCGGGTGGCTTGTTGTCCACAGCGAGGAAGCGATCGCCGTTGGTGGATGAAGACGACGACGAGCCGCTCGAGAGGCTCACGACGCTGGCGCTGTACGAAGCCTCGTTGTCGACACTCGCCGGAGCAGTAGCAGAAGAGGCCGAGTGTTGCTGCTGGTGGCCAGCGGGGGACGCGGGCGGGTACGGCCTGTCCGGGCTAACGGGGGTGAAATTGAGCCCGCCGGACAGACCCCTCCTCCTGGCACCCTTGGCAAAGCGCTGCACGGGACTCTCGCGCCCACTCTCGGTGCCGCTCTCGTCCACATCGGTATCCGCCAGCCCCAGCGCGCCCTCAACGCCGACGCGCGGCGCACGCCCAAAGTAATCGCTATCCGGCGAGGCGACATGCTTACTAAGCGTGCTCAAGCGCGCCTGCTGGCCACCGCTCGCGACCCACGCGGCCTCTTCTTCTTCAGCAGAGCCGATGCTGAGGCTGCGCGCGCGCTGGCGCAGCAGCGTCTCGGCGTCGTACGTGCCGGGGGAGAGCAGGGGGGCCTTGACGATGCTCGGGATGTTGCTACGGTCCGTTGGGCGGTTGCGATCGTTGTGATACACGCGCGGCGGGTTGCGGCGGCGCGAGCCCGAGCGTGCCACGGGCACAGCGGCCTTGGTCTGGCGCTGAATGCGCACCCGCCGTCGATGCAGTCCTGTTTTCCAAGCGCAAAAGGTCAGACTTTGCGTGCATACATGCGATCAGAGCACGAAGGCGGGGGGGGGGGGGGGGGGGGAAAAAAAGAACCCAAGGGGAGAAACCCCCCCACGCGGACAAAAGAGACCACGCCCAACAAAAAGAGAGGCAGAAACATGAGGAGCCCACAGAAGCCGGACGGCGCAGAGAAAAGAGCAGCGGGGGAGGACGGGGGAGGGGGGGGAGAGGGGGGGGGGGGGGGGGGGGGGGGGGGGGGGTGAGAAAACGTACCCAGAGTGCGAAACACCGCATAGCCGGCAAAGTCGAGCACGCCAATCACAAAGATGGGCAGCATGATGAGCAGCGCAATCAGGCGGCATGCCTGGCAGAACAGCGTGATGGCATACGGCATGGGCGGGTCCAGAATCAATCGCCATGCCGAGACGGGCTGCGGTTCCGGGTCGCGGAACAGCGCTGCTTCGAGCAGGCGCTGGAGTGTCGAAAAGGCGGTGCTGTGCGTCACGCTCCGCGCTGCGTCTGTAAACCACGACATGGTGTGTGTGTGTGGTCGGTTGGTACGTGTGTCTAAGAGAGTGTGTTGCGACGTTGTTAGGGGCCGTCGTGTGCCAGAGAAATGGAGCTCAGCGCATCACTACCGAGAGCGATATGCTGCGAGACGTTGCTAGATGCTTGCGTTCGGATGCTTCGTCTAGCTGCTGCTGCTTCAGAGTCGAGAGTGGGTGCAGCTACCGTGTGGTGGAGATCCGAACGGTGAAGCAGATGACAAACTCGAGACGGCTCTGTGAGTGTGAGTGTTGCTTTGGCTTTCAGCTGTGAATTTTTGTTTCTCTTGTCTCTGCCCTGCATGAGCGAGCAGCAACAGCAGCAGCAGCAGCACAGCGCAGTGGCATGGCTCGTGCACTACCAAAAACGCTGCGCGGGGAAAAAGAAAAACTTCTTGAATGTTAGAGTATGAAACCGAAAGCAGCTCGACACTGACACGTACGAGACCCTTTTCTGTGAGAAGAAAGTGAAAAAAAAAAAAAAAAAAAAAAAAAAAAAAACTCGGACTTCGCCTCCAAAAAAAAAAAAAAAGAAAATTCTAAAAAATTCCCCTTTTGTTTTT
>JALCCG010000114.1:0-63510 GCA_023212695.1 Sporisorium sorghi | reverse complement strand
CCCGGCTACCACCATCGTATAATGCCTACAAAAATAGGCCAACCAGAAAAATCTCTGGCTGACCTAATAATACGAAACCAATCATTTGGCCATCCCCTTATTTAATACAATCGTATTAAATAAATTTAACACAGCTTTGTTCCCTAAACAAGATACCCTCGTGAAATAAAAAAACAGCCCACTATAGATAACTATAGTCAGCTGCCTTTTGTACTACTTATGAAAACAAAGCCACTTCTATTCTTTATTGCGCATGTGTGGGAACAGCAAGACATCGCGAATGGATGGGGCATTGGTAAGCAGCATGATCAAGCGATCGATCCCGATACCAAGTCCGCCTGTTGGCGGCATACCATACTCCAGTGCACGCAAGAAATCTTCATCCATTTCATGTGCTTCATCGTTGCCTTGCTCTTTTTCCTTCATCTGTGCTTCAAAACGTTGACGCTGGTCAATCGGATCATTGAGCTCAGAGAATGCGTTCGCATGCTCACGCGCCACGATAAACAGCTCAAAACGATCCGTGAACCGTGGATCCACGTCATTCTTCTTCGCAAGCGGTGAAATCTCAACCGGATGGCCGGTCACGAAAGTCGGCTGAATCAGCGTTTCTTCAACGAACTGCTCAAAGAATGCGTTCAGGATATGCCCGAATGTCATATGTGGCTCAACCGGAACCTTATGTTCTTTTGCCAGACGATGAGCTTCCTCATTGGACATTTCAACACCAAAGTCTACGCCCACAATCTCTTTGACAGCGTCCACCATGGATACACGGCGCCACTGAGGAGTCAGGTCCACTTCATGGCCTTGGTAGGAAATCACTTGTGTACCGAGCACTTCTTGTGCAATATGGGCTATCAAGTTTTCGGTCAGTGCCATAATATCCTTATAGTCCGCATATGCTTCATAGAGCTCGATCATCGTGAACTCCGGATTGTGACGAGTAGAGATGCCTTCATTACGGTATACACGGCCAATCTCGTACACTTTCTCCAAGCCGCCCACGATCAGACGCTTCAGGTGAAGCTCAATCGCGATTCGCATATACAGCTCCATGTCCAATGCATTGTGATGCGTAATGAACGGGCGTGCCGCAGCCCCGCCAGCGATCGAATGCAAAGTTGGGGTTTCCACTTCAAGATAGCCCAGGGAATCCAGATAACGGCGCATCGACTGGATAATACGGGAACGTGTAATGAACGTCTTTTGAACATCCGGATTGATGATAAGATCGACATAACGCTGACGATAACGAAGTTCCACGTCCTTCAGGCCATGGAATTTCTCAGGGAGCGGATACAGCGATTTCGAAAGAACCTCCAGCTCCTTCACTTTCACGGTTGTCTCACCGGTTTTGGTCTTGAACAAGACCCCCTTCACTCCGATGATGTCACCAAGATCAAGGATGCTGAATGCTTCATATTGTGCTTCTGCAACGGAATCCTGACGAACATAAATCTGAACGCGACCACTCAGGTCCTGAATATGAGCAAAAGAAGCCTTGCCCATGCCGCGTTTAGCCATAATCCGGCCAGCCAGGTTCACTTCCACCTGCTTCTCTTCCAGCTCTTCCTTGGAGAGTCCGTCATACTCTTTTAGAATATCACCTGCGTGATTTTCTCTTTCATACTTCCCACCAAACGGATCGATACCCAGCTTGCGAAGCTCGTCCAGTTTGTTGCGGCGGATTTGCAAAAGCTCACTTAACTCCTGCTCTTGTTCCTGATTGTTTATTTCTTCCGTCATCGTCATTCATCTCCTTCATTTCACTTCCATCGTGAATCCCCATAGAGCAGCACAAAAGCCGTCACCTACATACCATCCGGACAGCTCTCAAATCACTTGCATACATTCGCCAAGGACTTAAACGTATGGGCAGCCCAATCAGACTGCCAGCAACCATTTAAGCCCTTCACACGACCTTGCCTATTTAAAAAAGCCCCCCGAAGGAAGCTTTCTACATCACATTCCGACTTACTTCTTAATGTCTACAATTTTATATTGAATAACGCCCGCAGGAACGTTAACATCCACTACCGATCCTTTTTGCTTGCCAATGATCGCTTTGCCGACAGGACTCTCGTTGGAGATCTTGTTATTCAGCGGATCCGATTCAGCCGAACCAACAATGGTATATTCCATCGTGTCGCCAAATTCCAAATCCTCAACAAGCACCGTGTTGCCCACACCGATGATATCGGTATTGATATCATCATTGTTGATGATACGCGCATTACGGAGCATCTTCTCCAGCGTAATAATCCGGCCTTCGATAAAGGCTTGCTCGTTCTTGGCGTCTTCATATTCGGAGTTTTCACTAATATCACCGTAACCGATGGCAACTTTAATCCGTTCCGCCACTTCGCGGCGTTTTACAGACTTCAGATTCTCAAGTTCGTCCTCCAGTTTCTTCAGACCGTCCTGTGTAAGAATGACCTCTTTATCGCTCATAAACCGATTCTCCTGTCATGTAAATAATTTAAACCACGATATCAACTTACTATATGCGAATTCTTGGGGATCAGAACTCCCTCTGATGCCTGCTCAATTTCTTGAATTTATACTGAAAGATTATATGGGAACCATTTCAAAAAGTCAATGCGCGCAAAGGCTGTTACGGATGTCGCATACACGCACCCATTAACAGCCTGCAAGCAAGGTTACCCCATTGCCGCTGCGGCTTGAGGGTATACACTTTTCGTCGATTCTTCTTGGTGCTCCAAACTGTTCACAAAGTTGTCCAAGAGGCTCACCATTTCATCGCGCTTCGTTTCTTCCATAATGATATCTTTAATGCGGGCTGAACCCTTCAGCCCTTTCAGATACCAGGACAGATGCTTGCGCATTTCCCGTACCGCGACCTCTTCCCCACGCAGGGCAATCAAGCGGTCCATATGCAGGATAGCTATCCTGATTTTCTCCTGCGGAGCCGGATCCGGCAGCAGCTGGCCCGATTTCAGGTATTCTATGGTGCGATACAGCATCCAAGGATTCCCGAGCGCACCACGGCCGATCATGACTCCGTCGCAGCCCGTAATGTCCAGCATCCGGCGTGCATCCTCTGGCGTAACCACATCGCCGTTACCGATCACCGGAATAGAGACGGCTTCCTTCACTTGCCGGATGATATCCCAATCGGCATGCCCGGTGTACAGCTGCTCACGCGTACGTCCATGAACACTCACCGCCTGTCCCCCTGCACGTTCGACAGCTTGTGCATTTTCGACGGCATATATGTGATCGCTATCCCAACCCGTTCGCATCTTAACCGTTACCGGCTTGTTCACTGCATCAACGACTGCTGCAACCATCTCATAGATTTTGTTGGAATCCAGAAGCCAGCGTGCGCCAGCATCCATCTTCGTTACTTTCGGTGCAGGACAGCCCATGTTGATATCGATGATATCGGCGTTAGTCTGCTGATCCACGACTTTGGCCGCTTCCACCAGGGAATCACGGTCTCCGCCAAAAATCTGCAGGCTCAGCGGCTTCTCCCGCTCGTCCACGAACAGCATCTCCTGGGTGCGCTTGTTCCCGTGAACGATCGCTTTACCGCTGACCATCTCAGCACAGACCAGCCCTGTGCCGAATTCCTTGGCAATCAGTCGGAAGGCCGGGTTGCATACGCCTGCCATAGGAGCAAGAACAACCTGGTTCTTCATCTCGATGTTAGCGATTTTCAACTTATCCATTTCTTATATCACTCCTTTCCTATTCAAATATTTATAGTGGAAGGATCCTGTATACCCCGCCAGGCAGGATCCTTAAGTCTCAAACCAAACCATCATACGCATTAATCGTAGGGCAGTCCAGTCGAAAAATTTGCATATTTTCAGGCAGATAGCTACCCAAAAAGATCTCTCCTATATTAATACCGGGGTTTCTGAAAAATAAACCTGCCCTCGCGTCGTTATGCAGTCTATCTAGCTGCGCTCCTTAAGTTCCTGCAGTGTAATCTCCAGCGCATCCGCAATCTGCACCAGCATCTGCTCCTCGGCACGGCGGTTCCCCCGCTCAATTGAACCCAATACAGCCAAAGAAATACCGGTTCGCTCTGCAAGCTCTTGCTGGGTCAAACCCTTCAATTTTCGGAAAGCGCGGATACGCTGCGCCAATTGCTTGTTTTCCAAAGCTGTATTCCTTCCTTTCCTTCCAGGTTCTCAAGTGCTGTCTTCACCACGGGGTACAGACCCGAAGGTTCATGCTCAAACACGATATCGGAAAGCGGTCTGAGAACAAAGGCCCGCTCCTGCATACGGGGATGGGGAAGAATAAGGTCCGGCGTATCCAAACGGCGTCCTTCCATCCATAGCAGGTCCAGGTCCACCGTCCGTGGTCCCCAGTGTATATGACGGACCCTGCCAAGCCCTTTCTCAATCCGCTGCATTTCGGCAAGAAGCTCATGAGGACTCCGCGAGGTTGACAGGGCTGCCGCCATATTGAGAAACATCGGTTGATCAACATACCCGACCGGATCGGTCTCATACATGTTGGAAATGCGCTCTACCGTAATACCGGGCACTTCATCCAACCGTGCCAGAGCCTCCATCAGGTTGCCCTCGCGGTCTCCCAGATTAGCCCCTAAAGCAATATAAGCCTCTGAGTTCTCAGAGGTAGCGTGTGAATTCATGATCGTCTCACTTTCTGGTCCGGTGCAGCTCAATGGTCACACCTTCAAAATGAATATCAAAAGGCGGGTGCGGCTTCGTTAATCGAACCGTTAAAGCATCGATAATAGTATAAGTGTCCAATACCTTAGATGCAATATGCTCCGCTAAAGCTTCGATCAGGCGGAATGATTCTGTCCGCATAATGTCCAGCAAGAGGTCATGAATCTCGGCATAATTTACCGTCAGCGTCAGATCATCCGTTTTCGCGGCTTTACTCAAATCCATCTCCAGCTCAAGATCCACATAGAAGCGCTGTCCCAACTTGCGCTCTTCCTCAAACACTCCGTGATATCCGTAGTATTCCATGCGGCTCAGTATCATCTTATCCATCTCAGATTCCGTCCTTCCGTATCCCCAAAAATTAAATGCGTCGAAGCTCCGTCGAAGCGTAAGTCATAGCATCACACATCTTCGCTGTACGTTTCATATGTTTCACGTCATGCACCCGAACGATCTGGCAGCCCTGCGCAATACCATAGGCCACCGTTGCCGCTGTGCCTTCCAGTACATCCTGCGCAGGGGCACCAAGCGCAGTCTGGATAAACCTTTTGCGGGAGGTTGCCAGCAGCACCGGAAATCCGAGACTTACAAGCTCATCGAGGGATGCCATTACCTTCATGTTCTCGTCATAGTCCTTGGCAAAGCCGATACCCGGATCAAGCAGGATTTGACTATCTTTAACGCCAGCAGATCGTGCAATCTCGACACTTTCCAGCAAATCCTGTTTTACGTCCTCTATAAGATTGACATAGTTCCGATCAAGACGATTATGCATCAGAATAACGGGACACCCCAGCTCCGCTGCAGTTCTCGACATATCGGGGTCATGTTTAAAACCCCAAATATCATTGATGATATGGGCTCCCGCTTCAATAGTCTGACGGGCAACCTCGGCTTTATAGGTGTCAATCGACAATGGGATATGCGGAGCATGCCGGTGAATAGCCTCAATAACCGGAATAACACGGGCGAGCTCTTCTTGAATCCCGACCGGCTCGTGTCCCGGACGTGTTGATTCCCCGCCGATATCGATGATGTCGGCTCCCTCTTCGACAAGCTGCAGCGCGTGCTCGACCGCTCGCTCCGTATCGTTATAACGGCCTCCGTCCGAGAACGAATCCGGCGTTACATTCAATATGCCCATAATGAGCGTGGACTGGCCCAGCTTAAGCGCAGCATCTTTGCTCAGACGATATTCACGTTCGTAAATGGTTGTTCTCATACATAATACCCTGCTTTCCTTCTATACGCACTCTGCAATGCCCGGGTTACTGGACCGGCCGCACCTTGTCCAATAACAATAGACTGATCTCCCGATCCAATCAGTGTCGTGACCGGTACGATTTCCTGAACAGAGCCTGTCGTAAATATTTCATCCGCTCCGCTGAATACTTCCCAGCTGTAGTGCCCTTCTTCGGCTTCGATTCCAAGCTCGGCAGCCAGTTCCAGGACAACGGCCCGGGTAATCCCCGGTAAAATGCCCGTACTGATATCAGGCGTATATAAATGCCCCTCTTTGACAAAAAAGACGTTGCTGACAATACACTCAGCCACATCCCCTCCTGCGGTTAGCATCAAGCCTTCTGCCGGTCCGCCGGGATGGGCAGGATACCGCTCCAATTCCCGCTTTGCGAGTATATTGTTCATGTAATGCAGAGATTTCATCCGGACAGGGGATTCCGGTGTATTCCTTGGAAGAGACAGCAGGCGCATCACTCTGCCTTTTTCGTATACATCTTCCTTCGTGACCGGCAGCTCTTTAGCAAACAGGATCTCGAAGGGCTTCACATAATCACCGAGAGGCAGACCCAGCAGACCCTCGCCCGCCGTAACCGTATATCGGATATAAGCATCCTGAAGGCCATTAGCCTCCATCAGCTCCGATATCCAGCGGCTCATCCCGTCATGGTCTGCCATGTGGACTATCCCAAGCTGTCGGCAGCTATCCATAAGTCGGTCCAAGTGCCGCTCTAATTGAAATGGCTTCCCCTGATAGGTGCGAAACGTCTCGAATACGCCCATTCCGTACAGAAGACCGTGATCCATTACAGACACCACAGCCCCGGCAGCATCCACGATGCCGCTGTTCAAGCCAATGAATCTCATGCCTTGGCGCCAGCCGTGCGCTTCAAAAAGTTGCGCAGCATCTGATGACCGTGATCGGTAATAATCGATTCCGGATGGAATTGCACACCTTCAACCGGATATTGTTTATGGCGCAGGCCCATGATCTCGCCCTCTTCGGTCCAGGCGGTAACCTCAAGCTCATCCGGCAGGCTCTCCTTCTCCACGATCAGCGAGTGATAACGCGTTGCAGTGAAAGGAACCGGCAGACCTTCAAAGACCGAATCGCCTGTATGGTGAATGGGCGAGGTTTTCCCGTGCATCAGCCGCTCCGCGCGAATCACTTTGCCACCAAAAGCTTGGCCTATCGCCTGATGACCGAGGCAAACACCGAAGATTGGAATGACACCCTTGAAGTGCTCAATAATCTCCAGGCTGATACCCGCCTCATTCGGTGTGGCCGGTCCAGGCGATATGAGAATATGATCCGGTGCCAATGCCTCGATCCCGGCAATATCAATCTCATCATTCCGGTATACCTTGACTTCCTCACCGAGCTCTCCCAAATATTGAACCAGGTTATACGTAAACGAATCATAGTTATCGATGACAAGTATCATGTTATTTCCCCCCTATATTCGCAGCCACCGCTGCAGCTTCTTCTTCACTGCACATCAGTGCCGCAATCAAAGCCTTTGCCTTGTTATGACACTCCCTGTACTCCCGATAAGGATCGGAATCAATCACGATACCCGCTCCCGTCTGAATGTAGCCAATCCCATCCTGTACCGCAAGGGTCCGGATAATAATGTTTAGCTCCATATCCCCATTATAATCGATCCAGCCCATAGAGCCGGTATAAGGCCCCCGGGTAACAGGCTCCAGTTCTTCAATGATTTCCATGGTCCGGATTTTGGGAGCGCCTGTTATAGTGCCGCCAGGGAATGTTGCCGCGATGACATCATATGCATTGTTTCCCTCTGCAATTTGACCCTCCACCTGTGACACCAAGTGCATCACGTGGGAGTATCTCTCCACCGTCATCAGCTCAGGAACATGAACCGATCCGTATGCCGCAATCCGTCCAATGTCATTCCGCTCCAGATCAACCAGCATGATATGCTCCGCCCGTTCCTTCTCACTGCCAAGAAGCTCAGCTTCCATAGCAGCGTCCTCATCCGGGTTGCTTCCGCGGCGGCGGGTTCCTGCGATCGGCCGCGCAGACACAACATCGCCATCAAGCTTCACCAGCAGCTCCGGTGAGCCGCTCGCCAGACTAAAGCCAGGTGAGGACAAATACCCCATGTAAGGCGACGGATTCAATATACGCAGCCATTCATAAATATCAGCAGGGTCCGCATGCAGCTGCAAATGCCGCCTTAAGGATAAATTCACCTGAAACACATCGCCTTGGCGGATGTATTCTTGAATGGATAACACCGCTTGCTGGAATGCTTCTTGTGAAAAATCAATCTGCAGCCGATCCCAGATCTCAACGTTGGGCCCGGACAGCTCCTGTGCTTTTGCCTGCCGTTCCTGCCGCACATGCTCATCTTCGGACATAACACCGATTCCTGAATTTGTTCCAAACATCTCGTTCCACTGGGACAGCATGGATTCAGCTCTAATAGCGGCCGTTTCATATAACTGGCCCAATAGTTTCTCTTGCTCGGGCGCAAGTACCGAGTCATCAGACGTGCCTGAAGGGTCACCCGACACTGACACCGGCTCTTCTGACTGAATGTCCAGGGCTGCTGATTTGTTTGCCCATGGCAGCGGAACGTGAACCGAGCAGTACATGCTATCATCGGCGTGATCATATATCCAAATCTCTTCCATGCGCATCCACAGGTAATCCGGAAAGCCCGGCTCATCCTTGGCCATCGTGGGGAGCTGTTCAATCGAGCGGACCACATCATAGCTCAGGAAACCGGCGCAGCCTCCACGAAAATCGGGCCATCCCGGCACACGGGGGGCCTTCCAGGCTCCCATCCACTGCTCCAGGAGATGCAGCGGCTCTCCTGTTACGTTCGTTCTTTTACCGCTGGACAGCTCTATGACCTCGCCGCTGCTTCCTTTTCCCTGGAGAATGGAAACCGGCTGCAATCCAAGATACGTATAGCGTCCGCCCTTGCCGCTCTCCAGCACGAAGGCATACGGCGACGCCGCTTTCCATGCATGTCTCCAGGACAAGGGCAACCCTCTTGACGTTCCTTTATATTGAACCAGATAGGGAACTACGGACCAGCCCTCTTTAGCCCATTCTTGCCACTGGGCCAGCTTCACTCTTCTCTCCATGCCGATCCTCCCTTAGTCTTCAAAAGCCTTACTGTTGCCTGTCAGTATACTGTATCCCGCTTCTCTTGAAAACCCTAAATAGGGCATGTCCCACAATAATTTTTGTCCATGGATGAGCCTGGATTCCATTAAAGCGTTCTCTTTGGGAGTAGTATACACAAAAAGCCCCCAATGCTATAAAACACATTGAAGGCTTCCTTATAACTACGTATGTCCAGACCCTAACGGAACGGGAAAATTCGCAGTTCTATCTTAAAGTCGTCTTATTCGAAGTTATAGAGAGGCGTGCTCAGGTAACGTTCCCCGTTACTTGGAATCACAGCTACCACCCGTTTGCCTTTACCCAGCTCTTTAGCCACCTTCAATGCAGCATATACAGCAGCACCGGAAGAAATACCGCCAAGAACGCCTTCTTCCTTCGCCACACGACGGGATGTTTCAAAGGCATCATCATTCTCTACGTGCACGATCTCATCGTAGATTTCTTGATTCAGGATTTCAGGAATAAAGTTTGCTCCGATGCCTTGAATCTTGTGAGGACCTGGTTTACCTCCGGCAAGGATCGGCGAAGCAGCGGGCTCTACCGCAATGATTTTGATGTCAGGGAACTGACCTTTCAGCACTTCACCTGCTCCTGTGATCGTTCCGCCTGTTCCGATACCAGCGATGAACGCATCCAGGGAACCTCCGATGGACTCGATGGCTTCCACGATTTCAGGACCTGTCGTCTCACGGTGTATCTTCACATTGGCTTGGTTCTTGAATTGCTCAGCCATAAAAAATCCGGCATTTTCTTTCTGAATTTCTTCTGCCTTCTTAACCGCGCCGTTCATACCTTCCGATCCTGGCGTCAGGACCAATTCCGCTCCGTAGGCACGCAGCAGGTTGCGGCGCTCCAAGCTCATGGTTTCAGGCATAACGATAACTGCTTTGTAGCCTTTGGCAGCAGCCACCATCGCCAATCCGATACCCGTATTTCCACTTGTTGCTTCAATTATAGTATCACCTGGTTTCAAGCGGCCGTCTTTCTCCGCCTCTTCCACAATGCTGATTGCAATGCGGTCTTTAACGCTTGCTCCCGGGTTCTGGTATTCCAGCTTCAGATAAATCTCTGCGCTATCCTCGGGTACAATCCGGTTTAAACGGACAAGTGGAGTTCCACCGATTAATTCTGTCACATTATTGACGACTTTTGCCATGAATAAAGCCCTCCTCATAAATATAAAATGTACAAACATAGTCAATACATAATGATGTTATTCATTCTAATGTCGAATCATTGAATTTGTAGTGTCTGGGATGTGTTAAAAGATAGCGGAGCCAGCATAATCTGAAACTTTCGATTATTTCGGCTTTCCTAATATCCGAGTAAAAAGGTAGGTTTTCGTTCTTTCATCTTATCAACGTTATAAGCCATTGTCAATATCCCATTGCTCGAAATTCAACATTTCTAGGTGGATTTTCCTGCGTCTCTTGAACGAGAAGAGGGCGTGTCCCTTACCATTGCGAATCTGAAATGCCGCTGTGTGCTTGCTTTGACGAATAAGGCTAACTTAAGTGAAAAAAAGCTCCTGCAGCAGATTTACTCCGCTACAGCGAGCTTTTCCTCATTTTGATCTACAGTGTGACTGTGCCCGCACTGATTCGTGCCTCATACTTTTCCCGAAGCTGCCGCTCCAGTTCCGATAAGGATATCGACTGTTCCAGCGCTAGCTGCTTACGAACCGCTTCGCGAATCTTGTCCTCGCTGGGAGCCTTAGGCTCAATAATATCGTGCAGATAAACGATCGCATAGGTGTCTGTGAGTGAGATAGGTCCCGCAATATCCCCTGATTCAAGCTCTAAAGCTGCATCAAGCAGTGCGGGCGGCAGAAAAGGATCATCCTCTTCGATCAGCCCTATCTGTCCGCCCTCCTCACGGGTGTATTCATCCAAGGATATCTCAGACGCGAGAGCAGCAAAATCTTCACCGTTCTCCAGCCGGTCCATGGCCTGGTTCGCCTCATCCTCCGAAGCCACTTCAATCATGGACAAATTCAGTTGTTTCTTGGGGCGAAATTGATCAGGGTACAACTCCAGATAAGCATCAATCTGCTGCGGTTCGATATAAACATCAGAGGTCGCGATTTTTTCAAGCAGCAGCCTATAGGTCGTTTCCATCCTTAATTCTGCTTCGGTAATCCCTAACTGGTCTTCCATTTCCGATAAGAACCGTTCCTTTGAACCGTAGCTGCGGCTCATCACGTCGATCTCCGCATCTACTTCCGCCGTCGTAATATCAATGCCCTTCGCCTTGGCCTCCAGAGCTACCGCTTGCCGATTCAGCATGGTCATCAGCATTTCACGGCCATAACGCTTTTTTAGCTCGTCAACCCATTCGTCTTCAGTGATCGCCCTGTCCTGTATGGATGCGACTGCTAGGGATCCATCTTTCAATGATGGCGAAGCCTCCTGCGAAAAAATCCCCGAAAACAGCACCCAGCCGCCCATACCTATTACGCATGCTGTCAAGACAATGACGGTCGCCCACAATCCCTTCTCTTGTCTCGTCATCACGGTCGCTCATCCCAACGTTAAGATTTGGCCCGCTCTAGCACGGATCTTAGCTGTTCTTCATCGTAAGTATATTTCTCATTGCAAAAATGACAGGAAACCTCTGCCTTGCCGTCCTCTTCTATCATCTGCTCAAGCTCTTCGCGCCCCAAGCTGATCAAAGCACGCTCTATCCGCTCCTCGGAGCAGTCGCAGTTGAAGATCACTTGCGTTTCCTCCAGAATGGTCACATCCGGAACAACCCGCTTCAGGATGTCCTCGAGTTCCAGTCCTTCTTCCAGCAGCTCGGTAATCGGTGGAATCTTGCTTAACGCAAGCTCCAGCTCCGTAATCTCCTCGTCGGTCACTCCAGGGAGGAGCTGAATGATGAAACCTCCGGCATTCGCCACGGTGTAATCCGGTGAAACCAGCACACCCAGACTTACCGCGGAATTGGTTTGCTCCGAAACGGCAAAATAATACGTAAAATCCTCGGCCAGCTCACCTGAAATGATCGGAACGCTGCCCCGATAAGGTTCCTTTAGGCCGAAATCCTTAATCACATCAATGTGGCCGGTGGTACCCACCGCTGCTGCAACGTCCATCTTGCCCGGACGAATGTTCGTCAGCTCGACATGCGGATTTTTGACATACCCGCGAACTTCTCCGTTGGCACTACTCTCGGCTGCAATCAGTCCGATCGGTCCATCGCCGCGTACTTGTATGCTAAGGCGTTCGTCTCCTTTCAGCATGGCTCCCATCATCGCTGCTGCTGACACGGTACGGCCCAAAGCGGCTGTGACGACAGGGAACGTATCATGTCTCCGGCGCAACTCTTCTACCAGTTCGGTTGTCCGAACGGCAAATGTCCGTACTTTTCCGTTTAGTGCAGTTCCCCGCAGCATACGGTCTTTTTGTTTATCCATCTCGAGGCCTCCTTGTCCTTCTTAGTTGTTATGTCCAACTGAAGTATAACGATTAATTCCGTTCATAAATAATGCGCAAGCCTTCAAGCGTTAAAAGCGGGGCAATCTCCTCAATGGATTCCGTCTCGCTTGCGATCAGCTCGGCCAATCCGCCGGTAGCAATAACCTTAACATTGTCCGTTCCCATCTCGGCTTTTATGCGTTTGACCAGACCATCGACCTGGCCGGCGTATCCATACACGATGCCGGCCTGCATGGCATGGACGGTGTTGCGTCCGATTACCTTTTTGGGCTTCTCGAGCTCGATGCGCGGAAGCTTGGAAGCACGCTGTACAAGGGCCTCCGTGGCAATCCCAATCCCGGGCACTATAGCACCGCCGAGGTAATTCCCATCCCGATCAATGCAGTCAAACGTCGTCGCCGTACCGAAATCCACTACAATCAGCGGCCCTCCGTACTGCTCGACGGCTGCCACAGCGTTGACGATTCGGTCAGCGCCCACCTCACGCGGATTTTCGTACCGCAGATTAAGCCCGGTTTTTATGCCCGGTCCCACGATAAGAGGGGCTTTGCCAATGTATTTATTACACATCTCCTCAACCACGCCTACAAGCGGAGGAACTACGGAAGACACAATAACCCCTTCTATTTGGCTTACCAATATATTCGACATTTGAAACAAATTGTGAATTAATACGCCGTATTCGTCCACGGTAGATTGACGCGCTGTACTGATCCGAAAATCATGCAGCAGCTTCTTGCCCTGGTATACCCCCAGCACAATATTGGTATTCCCCACATCTACAACCAGAATCAATCCACTGCTCCTCCTTTCTTCTCATTAAGATCCAGGCTGATATCCAGGCTGTGAAAAGAATAAGTCAGCCGTCCAACGGAGATCACATCCACTCCGGTTTCGGCAATCCCGCGCACGGTCTCCAGCGTCACGTTTCCCGACGCCTCGACACGCACATGAGGGGACCTGGCCTTGATTCTCCGAACAGACTCCGCCATCATGTCATGACTCATGTTATCGAGCATGATGATATCAGCGCCTGCCTCCAAAGCTTCATCCACCTGCACAAAACTCTCAGTCTCAACTTCTATGGTCATTGTATGTGGAATATTAGCCCTTGCCCGGCTCACCGCTTGCGCGATTCCGCCTGCACCCTTAATATGATTATCCTTGATCATGACGGCATCGTACAAGCCGAATCGATGATTCGCACCGCCACCGACCCGAACCGCATATTTCTCCAGCATACGGTGCCCTGGTGTTGTTTTGCGAGTATCCACCAGTCGGGTCGGTAATCCCTCCAGCATGTCAACAAAAGAGCGTGTTCGGGTTGCTATGCCGGACAACCGCTGAAGCAAATTCAAAGCGAGCCGCTCCCCTGTCAAAATACGATGCGTGCTTCCCTCCACTTCAGCGAGAATGGTACCCTTCTCCACCATGTCACCGTCACGGACAAATGCCGTAAACGTCAGGGAAGGATCGACCGTTTCGAATACGAGTTCCGCGGCAGGCATGCCCGCAACAACTCCTGCCTCCTTGGCATGAATAACAGCCTTGGATTCGTGACCCGGCTCAATCGTGGTAAGGGTTGTAATATCCCCTGATCCAATATCCTCTTGCAGCCATGTCCGAATGTTCTGGAGAAGGCCATCATGGTATCCGTTAAACATCATCGCTCAATTCCTCCGTCATCTCTTGATCCCGAGTATGCACAATATGCTTCTGCCATACGCTGTCGTTCCGATCCGGGAAATCCTCACGGTAGTGGGCTCCCCGGCTTTCTTCGCGACCCAGCGCGCCCTGAACCACGAGCAGGGATGCGGTGAGCATGTTGGCAAACTCGTATTCCTCACGTTTCGAGAGCAGCGCTTGGAACAATGGCAGCTGACGGCCAAGCTCTTCTGCAGCTCTTAATAGGGTATCCCGATTGCGGCGAAGCCCTGCATATCGTACCATCACTTTTTGAAGTTTCAAGCGTTTTTCAACTATCGCTTGTGACGGGGCATCCTTACGTCCAAGCTGATATGATACATGAAGGGGCCCTTCTGATGGTTCAGGGAGCTTCTGAATACGTTCCACAATGCGACTGCCGTATACAACCGCTTCCGAAAGCGAGTTGCTTGCCAACCGGTTCGCTCCATGAACACCGGTAGACGAAACCTCTCCGCAAGCGAACAATCGCTTCACGCTGCTCTCTCCGTGCAAATTGGTCTTGATGCCCCCCATCATATAATGCGCAGCCGGGGAGACCGGAATCCAATCTGACGATAAATCAAGTCCATACTGCATGCATGTTTCATAAATCGTCGGGAACCGATGTTTGACCATCTCTGGTGACTCATGGGTAATGTCCAGATACACAAAGGTAGACCGCGTCGCTTCCATCTCGCTGACAATGGCCCGGGCAACAATATCCCGGGGGGCCAGCTCCAGCAAGTCATGGTACTTTGGCATGAACCGTTCCCCTTTGATATTACGAAGAACAGCGCCCTCGCCACGAACCGCCTCGGAGATCAGAAACCGTGGTGCACCCGGATAGCTAAGTGCCGTGGGATGGAACTGAATGAATTCCATATCCCTGATGTCCGCACCTGCCCGGTAAGCCATAGCAACACCGTCGGCTGTCGCAACCTCCGGGTTGGTTGTATACCTGTACAACTGGCCGGCGCCTCCTGAGCACATAATGGTCGCCCGCCCACGTACAAAAACCCGCCTGCCATCCGGCATCTGTACCAATGCACCGTGACATTCCCCTTGCTCCGTGACCAGATCAATGACAAAATGATCGTCCCATACTTCTATATTGTGAAGCATTTCAACCTGAATGGAAAGGGCACGCACAATTTCATATCCGGTAGCGTCCCCATTAGCATGAAGAATACGACGGTGACTGTGCGCACCTTCCTTGGTTAGCGCAAGCTCGCCATTCTCGACATCAAACATCGTCCCAAGACGAATCAGCTCCTGAACCCCAACCGGTCCCTCATTTACGAGGACATCCACCGCAGTAGATGAGCATAGTCCCGCCCCTGCCATCAGGGTATCCTGGCGATGGTAGACCGGAGAGTCATCTTCAGCTGTTACGGCAGCAATGCCGCCTTGAGCATAACGAGTGTTGCTCTCGAGCAGCGATTTCTTTGTAATCAGCAGCACCTTTTGAGTTGCGCTTGCCATGATTGCCGTATATAAACCCGCAATGCCTGAACCGATGACGATGACATCCGTCTGGACGACCGGCAGATCGTTCAGTTCAAAATCAATCAAATACTGCGGTATCACGATGCCTCACCTGTCTTTTCACGAAAGAGTAGCGCATGCTACTTAACCTGTAACATGCGCTCTAATGAAGTTCTGGCTTTCTCTGCAACGACCGGAGGCACATAAATTTGCGGCTTCATCGTTTCCAGTGCTTTGACCAGCTTTTTGAGATTATTCACTTTCATATTGGGACAAACCAGGAATTTCGTGGCAAAATGGAACGATTTATCCGGGCTATCCAATCGAAGCTGATATCCTGTGCCATCCTCTGTACCTACAATAAACTCCTTGGCAGACGAATTTTTGCAATATTCCAGAATCGCAGTTGTGCTGCCTACAAAATCACCCATCGCAACGACCTCCGGACGGCATTCCGGATGCACCACAAACTCGGCACCAGGATGCTTGGCTCTCATCTCGACAACATCCTTAACGGTCAGCATATCATGCGTGTTGCAGTACCCTTCCCAGATGATCAGCTTCTTGTCGGTATGCTGCTGGACGTAGTGCCCTAAATTTTTATCAGGCACCCATATAATTTCATCCGAATCGACGGATTGAATCACCTTTACCGCATTGGATGAAGTACAGCAGATATCTGTTTCTGCTTTGATCTCAGCTGATGAATTGATGTAAGTTACCACTTTTGCATTCGGGTGCTGCGCTTTCAACTTCCGCAAGCCGTCAACGTTCACCATATCCGCCATCGGACAACCGGCACGCTCATCAGGAATAAGAACGGTTTTGCCCGGTGCCAGGATTTTAGCGCTCTCACCCATAAAGTGCACACCGCAGAATACGATAACCTCAGCATCGGTTTGTGCTGCTTTCTGCGCAAGCAAGAAGGAATCCCCGCGGAAATCAGCGACCTCCTGTATTTCATCCCGTTGATAATAATGAGCCAAAATAATTGCGTTACGTTCCTTCTTCAATTGCATTAACCGCTCACGCAGTTCACGGTTTTGCTCTGCCTTACGCTCCAGTGCCAAAGCTTCCATGATCGACCCTCTCCCTTTATGTAGTCCGGCTGTAAACCGCTTGATGACCATGTGACTTCCAGGATGGTTTATACCTTTGTGAAAGGATGCGCATCCTTATTTAACAACTAATGTACACGTTCGTTCTGTGCCCTGTCAATGTGATAGAAAGCACAAAAAGAACCGGAAAACGAATTATCGTTCTCCGGTTCTTCGATTTTATTCGGTATTCGATGTTTTATCAGCGAATATTACGTTAACCTGCTGTTTCCGTTGTCCGATCCATCTGGAGGATCCTTACGGTCCGAATCTTTAGGCTCCGGCTGTTGATCATTCGAATCCATCGGGTTGTTCGGAATTTCTTCCGTGGAAATCGGCTGATCTCCGTCTTCTTTCCCTTGGATGCGAACTTTCACGTCACCAATGTTGTCGATGATCGGTTCGCCGCTCTCGGAAGAACCTTCACCTTCTCCATTGCCATTGCCATTGCCTTCAGCTGATCCAGTCTCAATGAGATTCTTGATTTGCTCAAGCTCCAGTGTTTCCATCTCAAGAAGCGTATTCGCAATCAGGTGAACCTCTTTGGAATGCTTGGTCAGAATCTCTTTAGACTTCTCATAACAATCGTTGATGAACCGCTGCATTTCTTGATCGATCTCATAAGCGATTTGATCACTATAGTTCTGCTCGTGTCCGATATCGCGTCCCAGGAACACCTGTCCTTGGGATGTACCGAACTGCATCGGTCCAAGCTTCTCACTCATACCGTACTCCACAACCATGCTGCGGATAATGCCGGTTGCCTGCTGGAAGTCACTGTATGCTCCGGTACCGATTTCGCCAATGAACAACTCCTCGGCTACACGACCACCAAGCAAACCGGTTACGCGATCGAGCAATTCCTGCTTCGTCACGAGCATCCGATCTTCCTTCGGCATCATAATGACGTATCCACCAGCACGACCACGAGGGATAATCGTTACCTTATGAACGGTATCCGCATGCTCGAGGAAGTAACCTACAATGGTGTGCCCCGCCTCGTGATAAGCTACGATACGTTTCTCGCGGTCACTGATCACGCGGCTGCGCTTCTCCGTACCCACGATCACACGGTCGATCGCTTCATCCACTTCTCGCATGGAGATATCCTTACGATTGCGGCGTGCCGCAAGCAAGGCTGCCTCATTGAGGAGATTCTCCAGATCGGCACCCGTAAATCCTGTCGTACGTTTAGCGATGATGTCCAATTTAACATCCTTCGTCAACGGCTTGTTGCGTGCATGGACTTTCAGTACAGCTTCACGGCCCTTCACATCTGGACGATCTACTGTAATCTGACGGTCAAAACGTCCCGGACGAAGAAGCGCCGGGTCCAAAATATCCGGCCGGTTCGTTGCAGCAACGATGATAATGCCTTCGTTTGCTCCGAAACCATCCATCTCGACCAGCAATTGGTTGAGTGTTTGCTCACGCTCGTCATGTCCGCCGCCAAGACCGGCACCGCGCTGACGACCTACAGCATCAATCTCATCAATAAAGATAATACATGGAGCATTCTTCTTCGCATTCTCGAACAAGTCACGCACCCGAGATGCGCCGACACCGACAAACATCTCAACAAAGTCGGAACCGGAAATGCTGAAGAATGGCACTCCCGCTTCACCGGCAACAGCACGTGCCAGGAGTGTCTTACCGGTTCCCGGAGGACCGACAAGGAGAACACCCTTCGGAATGCGAGCGCCAACCGTGTTAAACTTGCGCGGATCCTTCAAGAAGTCAACAACCTCAATAAGTTCCTGCTTCTCTTCATCTGCTCCGGCTACATCTTCAAATGTAATCCGTTTCTTCTCTTCATTATATAAGCGGGCTTTGCTCTTACCAAAGTTCATCACTTTGCCGCCGCCGCCCTGAGCCTGATTAAACAGGAAGAAGAACAGAACAAACATAATGATGAGCGGAATAAAGGATGAAAGCAATGTCAGCCAAATGCTTTGGCCTTCCATTGGCACCACGGTCAGTTTGACTTTGTTGCTGTCACTGGCTGCAGTCAGCTCTTGCATAGCTGCATCCGTAGCAGGAATATAGGTTGAGAAATTCTCCGATTTTTTCTCTTCGGTAATCTCCCTATACTTACCGGTCACCAGATAAGCGTAACCGTCAAATTGCACCGTCATTTCCTCTATGTTGTTAGCTTTGACTTCCTGCCGCAGCTCGTTATAACTAGGGGCATCGGCTTGCTCGCCGCCATTGGTGACAAATTGAACTATGCCCACCACGACCAAAAATAGAATCAAATAAAAACCAGAATTCCGGATGAACCGACTCATCCCCTACCTCCTCTCAAGACACATAAGATATTTTACCACAGCCTGTCTGGCCATCTCAACAAAGGGCCCTAATCTGTGGCAGCAGCCCATTGGCGCGGTTTAACTGCTGTAGATTTCCGGCTTCAAAATCCCGATGTAGGGGAGGTTCCGGTAATGCTCGGCATAATCGAGTCCATATCCGACAACAAAAGCGTCGGGCAGTACAAACCCGGTATAATCAGCCTGCAAATCCACCGTACGGCGTGCCGGTTTGTCAAACAGGGTAACTACGCACACCGAATTTGCCTTACGGCTCTTAAGCAGCTCAATCAAATGACTTAGCGTAAGGCCGCTGTCGATAATATCCTCCACAATCAGAACATCTCTTCCTTCAACGGACGCGTCCAAATCTTTAATGATTTTGACCACGCCAGAGGATTTCGTGGATGCCCCATAGCTGGAAACAGCCATGAAATCCAGCTCCAGAGGTACTGATATGGATTTAACCAAGTCGGCCATAAAAATAAACGCACCTTTAAGAACGCAAATTACTAGTGGGTTGCGTCCCGCATATTCGGCGCTTAGCTTGGAACCGAGTTCCTTAATTTTTGCGTGAATCTCTTCTTCACTGATGAGTATTTCCTGAATGTCATTCTGCAACTTAAGTGGACCTCCTACGTTTATACTATGAAAGCGTGAAACGGGCCATTCTTCGTTTAACACTTGCCTTAAACATCCGATAGCTCCATCCGGAGAATTCGTGATGTGTGCCGCCCGCAAGCGGCATGAACGGAACGTCGTACACCTGGAATCCACACGATGCTGCCGGAACTGTCACAAAGAATAGGAATCCGGGAACGGACAGACGGTGGAATTTTCTCATCAATGAGAATATCTTTCACCTTTTTGCTTCCGTTTAATCCCATGATCTTCATCTTGTCTCCCGGCTGTCTGTTGCGTACGGTTAAAGGAAACTGCAGCTCATCCGCATCAAAATCCGCCACAAAGGGCGATGGTCTGGAGCCGCTCCGGCTTTCGCTTCCTGTCTTTAACGACAATTTCAGCATTTTTCCGATTTCCTTAACATACAGCTCTGAAACGTCTGGAGAATCAAGAATGTATATGTACTGTCCCTGTTCTTCCGGAGGCTTAGGCCAGAACTGGACTTGGCCATACTCGCGAACACAGGTAATGCCGTCGCCCAGATCCAGACGCCAATTGCTTCGTTGATCGTTAAGAATCCCTTGGCGAACCGATTCAATCTTGACAAAATCGGTGTTTTCCTGATCTGAGGGCAGGTAATTTAATATTAGTTTAATCAAACGCCGTTGTAAAGCGACATGTAAGCCCAAAAAGGAAGGCGCGTCGAAAGCGAGCCTCCCATCGTTCTCCTGCACCATACTCCGAAATTGCTTCGCAGCTTCACGCTCCACAAAATCATCCTCCTGCTGGACAATTTCGGCCAGCTGATTGAGTGAGGAGGAGAACTGCCCATTGTATTGTTCCAGGAAAGGCAATACTTCCAGACGAATCGCGTTGCGGCGGTACTTCGTCTGCAGATTGCTGTTATCTACCGCATACTGGAAACCGCACACCCGGCACAGCTCCACGATATCCGCTTTGTACATACGAAGGAACGGACGGATAAGTTCCACTTTTTTTTCCGTGCGCTTAAATTTAATTCCGGCAAGCCCGGGAAGACCGCTTCCCCGCAGAAGCCTCATCAATACCGTCTCGGCCTGATCGTCGGCATGATGAGCAAGAGCCACTGAGCGTGCATTGTATTTCTGTGCAGTTTGCAGCAGAAATTCATAGCGCTTCTCTCTAGCTGCCTCCTGTCCTCCCTTGCCGCTCTCTTCCATATAAGCAGGAATATCAATGAACGCTGTCTCTAAGGGGAGCACCAGCCGCTCCGCCAGCTCACGCACCATCTCTGCCTCTTGATCCGATTCAGTTCGAAAGCCATGATGCACATGGGCGCAGATCAGCCTAAGCGGCGTATGGTTCAGCGAAATTTCGTGCAGCACGTGCAGAAGCGCAACGGAATCGGGGCCGCCGGAAACAGCGACCACGATACCATCACCCTCCGACCACAGCTCAAACTCTGCGGCGGTTCGCTCCACGTTATGAACAAATGTCCGTAAATAATCCTGTTTCACTTGCAGATCCCCTTTATAACTCCCAGTGACAAGACGTATGCTTCATGAGCGGAAGAAGAAATAAACGGCACAGGCCATAATGACTAACGATAAGGCAAATGCGTTCCTCAGCCACCGAGGCGTACGCCCCGGAATAGGACGCGCGCTCTTGGCTGTGCCTTCATACATCCGTTTCTTCCACTCGTTCAACGCTTCCCGTGAATCCGCGAAATTTCCGCATAACGCCTTATTCAGCCAGACAGCGTATGGCTTGAACACAGGGTTTCTTCGCAGTATCAGCTGCAGATCTGCAACACTGCGGGTCTGGGGAAGCTGGCAAGATGCCTCCCTTAAGGATTTCTCATCCAGCAGGCCGATACACATCACGGCAAACGAGAACAAATCATAGGATACGTCGCCGGTTCGGCTTCCGGCATTCCAGTATCCCCGATCATACCATTCTGTAAACTGTTTTACGCTGCGCCCAAAGGAGCTGACGCCTCCGTAATCGATCAGCTCCACTCTTCCGTATGCCGAGACCATTACATTATCCGGCTTCAAATCCCCGAATGCATAGCCTGATGCATGCAGAACAGACAACTTCTCAAGCAGCTTCAATCCAATCAGACTTACCCACTCGGTGCCGCGTTTGCGAATAAACCGATGCAGCGGGCTCCCCTCAATGTAACGCATGACATAGAAGGACACTTCATGGCTGCCATCATGATGATCGTCCGCCTCCACAAGATACGGGTCCGGCATCTGTTCTTTCAACGCATTCAGCACATTAATTTCGGATTGAAGATCCAGAGCGTCATGACCTACTTTCAGAGCATAACGCCCGCGTACTCCTGCCCGATGGACCAGATACACCTTGCCGTTAGCCCCTTTGCCGAGCATACGTTCCACGATGTACCGGCTGTTCCGCCATTTACCGGTAATTACGGTTCCTGGCGGGTAACCCGGGTTAGACAACGTAGTCACCGAGCATCCCTTCCTCTTGGCTGGAATCACCCTGCCATGATTGATTACCTTCTAGTGTACCATATCGGTAAAATTCAATCACCTTTAATAGGGCAGGTCCTGTCGGCGTAGCTCCTTTCATCTGAAGCCGGCTGAACATCCCCCTCGCACCATCCAGATCCGAGGTCCAATCCACGTCCATGACCACATCTTCGCCGCTATGCTTGCCCGGAAAATGGAATACGGACAGCTTACTTGAGCCTAAGCGCGCTTTCAGGCTCAGCATCAAGTCACGTATTGCCTCTTCAACAGCAGCCAGTTTAGGCTTCATGCTGGCACTTGCATCAATTAACAGCGCTACTTGAAGGGAAGACGTCTCAGCCAGCTCATCCACCACTTCAACGACTTGTGAACGCTTGTCTGGCGGAAGCTCCTCCAATGACCCGCTCCCTAAAATATGCTGTATCTCTTTATTTACCGCTTGTTGGATCGTCTGAACCACCGTTTTCCGAGTCATCATCTGCATCGTCTGTGCCAGCTGCGGTGTGCCTACGATCCGGTGAATGCCTCCTCCCGCTTTGGCAATCTCCTTAATTTCCAGTCCCCCAAGCTCACCGATCGTCCCGTAATCAAGAACCCCCACCACGTTTACGACAATTCCGTCCTGCAGCGCATGGGCTGCGGCCAGTACCGGACTGGCCCCTACATTTGAGCATCCATCTGTAATCAGTAAAATTTGTTTCATAATTAAATAATCGCCTCCGTCTCATCCATTCCTATCGATTTGACTTCTATCTCTATCATTTCCACATTCAAGAGAGTTCAAACGACCAATAGGAAGAATAGGCGGAAAAAGATTCAGGTCTTCTTAGGTTCCTCCATTTCCCGGGTAATCACATGTTTTACCTGAATCCGTCAGCTAACCGTTCGGGGCCGTTCCATTCGAGCAAATCCCGGCACATGCACATTGGACCACTCGGGATGAAAATGATCGACGCGTCCGACCACCACCGTCATATCATCATGAATCTGGTTCTGTTGATAACGAATGACTTTCTCTAACAAACAATCGGCAATTTCCTGGGGGTCTTCGCTGCTCACTTCCTGAATCAAGCGCTTCATCCACAGCTCCTTGTTAACGGCGTAACCAGGAGCATCATAGATTCCATCCGTCATCATAATCAGAACATCGCCTGCCTGAAGCTGTAATGATACCAGATCCACCTCGATATCCTGAATGATGCCAATCGGAAGATTGCTGGCCGATACCGGTATGACATCGCTGCCCCGTTTAATAAAGCTTGGGGTTGAGCCGATCTTCATGAACGTGGTCTGAGCGGTATATTGATCGATTAGAGCCATATCAACCGTGGCATAAATTTCGTCCGGCGAGCGCAGCATCAGAATCGAGTTAACCGATTTAATCGCAAGTTTCTCATCCATCCCCGATTGAAGCAGCTGCTCCAATATATTGAGTGCCGAGCTGCTCTCGAGCCGCGCCCTTTCCCCGTTACCCATCCCATCGCTAATCGCTACCGCAAACGTACCGTTGCCCAACTCGACCGTACTGAAGCTGTCACCCGATAAAATATCTCCTCCCTTGGCTGCCGCCGCTACCCCCGTCATAATTTCAAACGTCTTGGCTGAACCAAAACGCACAGTCGCCAAACCATCCCTCGGATGGGTCAAGGTTTCTTCCATCACAGCGATGTGCTCCCCGATAATGTCAGACAGCAGAGGTCCAATAATCTTCCTGCATTCGTCATACCCTCGGGTATATGCATGAATAATCTCAATCTCAACCTGGCCGGAATCCAAACTGATGATGTCGATGCCTTGAATCGATAACCCGAGCTGCTGCAACGCTTCTCTGATCTGCTCCTCCTGTATGTGCATCGTTTGGCTCTCACGCTTGATCTCTCGGGCCAAGTCCTCCATCACCTGCGAAACCCCGGATAATTGTTCCGCTACCAGATGACGGCTATCGTATATTTGGCGTTTCCACTGCATATCATGTTGGTAGAGATGATACTGCTGCTTCAGTATGCCAAGCACTTCCTCCTTCTTGGCGCAGATCCGGCTCCATTCCGGCGGCAGATCCTTGGCTTCCAACTCCGGATTCTCCTCAATTGAGGTCATCATATCGGTCATATATTTATAAGTCTGGTAAAACTTCATATCCCAGCACTGATTCCGTTTATAGCATGTGGCACAGCTGCCTTCAGCCACGGCATTCATGAAATGGTTCATCTCCTCCGTTTGTCTGCCTGGAGGCTGTATGACCCCTGAGGTTTGTCCAAAACTTTGCGAGAGCTGGCGGAACACCTTGGAGAACTGCGTCACGCGATCCGCCGTAAGATCTCGAACCCGCTTCGCATATTCGTGCTGAGAACGAGTATGGTCCTGCGTACCCGGCACGTATTTGCCAATGGCCTGCATCACACTCTTCGGCGTGATCAGGAATAACACAATGGCAGCACAGGTTTCCCAAGTCGATATCATCACTTCACCAGGATTGCTGAAATAAATGGAGAGAATGGTGGCTCCCAGCAGCATTCCCAGCGAAACACCGCCTTTCTTTCCTTCCTTCAGCATCCCGGCAAGCATCCCGGAAAATGCGAGCAGGCTCATTTGGGAGAATGCCGATATATTGGCAAGACTGAGGATTAATCCCGTCACTACGCCCACGGAGGCACCCAGCGGAGCTCCCCCCACTAGAGCAAACAGCAAAATCAGATACCGGGATAATACATGCTCCACCGACAGGGATTGGACTGTCCAGCCGACGGCCCCTGTCATGACCGACGCCAGCAGAATGATAATACATAGAATTTCCTCGTTTCGGAGGACATACGATTTTTTACGAAGCGTCAGCACCGGGATGGCCTGGATAAATACCAGCGTCAGAACAAAACTGAGCACGGCGTTCAGGGTAAGCATCATCATGGAGTACCAGGTAATACTCGGTCCGATGAGGACACTGAAAAGGTTCACAAAGAAAGTGGAGACAAACACCATCAGCGGTGCATAAGACAGTTCCGCCCGTTCATAGGTCTCCAATCCCCGCATCATAAAATAAAAGATCAAGATCTCTGCCGGCACCATCCAAGCCACCGGAAAGGACGCAAATAAACTTCCTGCCACGATAGCCACGCCCACCGGGAGAAGATAATCGCGGCGCATAAAGGCAATGACTGCAAAATAAGCAACTGCAAACGGAGACAGCTCTCCCAGAATCATCGCTCGTCCAAGCAGGAAACCCATGAAGGTTAGCAAGATCATCCACTTCTTTGCGGCCAGGAAGTGGATGGGACGCTGCAGGAAAGACAGCTGCCCTAAACGTTCTGTTACACGGGCACGAATAGAACCCGCTCCCCCTTTAACTGCCTCAGTACCCGGAAACATCACCAGATTTCTTTTATCCATTACGCTGGCACCCCATTCTTCACGAATTTGTTGGTCCCATTATAAAACCCCCATTCAGGAAAGTTTGTCAGAACACCGGACAAGCCCCAAAGAAATTTCCGACAAAATCGCCGTGCCTTGCGAACGTTCGGGAAAAGAGCGTTCATCCTACGCGCCCAGCGGTGTTTCCACCGATCAAGCTTGAAACATCCAGGCAGATCATTTCCCGAATTGAGGCGGACATCCCGCGCGCATTTCCACGGGAGCGCCGTAAATTGCGTAGGAACCTGTCGTACCCTTGGATACAACGACAAAAAAACCGCAGAAGGCGATTTCCCTCTGCGGTCAGTTTATATTTTATCGAATTACATACGTTTGGCTCCGCGTCCGCCGCGTTTACCTTCCGTATTCTTCTTAAGCGAAGAGATTCGTTCTTCACTGTCTTTTAGGAAGCGTGACATTTTATCCTCGAATGAAGGCTTGTTGGCCGCAGGCTTAAACGGGCGTCCACCGCGTTCACGGTTGAATCCTCCACCACCGCCACCTCCGAATCGTTCTCCGCCGCCGCCTCCACTGCGTTCCGGTCTCGGTGCGCGGGGTGGACGACTTTCGGAAGCCGGCTTGTCGACGGCCTGCTTGATCGATAGACCGATCTTGCCGTCCTTGTCGACATTAATCACCTTCACGGTAACGACATCGTTGATCTTCAAATGATCGTTGACATCCTTAACGTAGTTGTCGGCGATCTCCGAGATGTGAACGAGACCCGTGACACCTCCTGACAGATCCACAAATGCTCCAAAATGCGTTATGCCTGTCACCTTGCCCTCTAACTTGGTGCCCACTTCAATTGCCATAGAATAAAATGATCCTCCCTTAAAAATATACAGTCGGATTTAAAAATCGCGCTGCGGTGATTTGATTATACGATAATGACCTAAACAAGGTCAACAGACGTCTGTCATGCCTAATTACGGCTTTTCGCCCGAATTTTGGGGCTGAATGATCGGTGTCTCATTTGGCAGATATAAACCAAATTTCTTACGGGCAATCTGCCCGATATATTCAGGGTCCTTCAATCGCTCCACTTCATGATGAATCTGGTTTAGCGATTGTTCAACGGACTTATAATCCCCTTGCTTCTGAGCTAGCGCTTCGTTCTGATTACGGATGCGGTCATTCTGGGACCAGAGCGTTGAACCTGCCCAGATCAAAAACAGCGCCATCATCGCCACAAACATTCTTTTACGCCGGCGGGCGCCTTTGTTCTTCGTCTTGGTTTGTTGGGGAGCCTGCTTCGACGGATCAGCAAATCTTCCCATGACCATACCTCCTAAAACCAGCGCTTCCACGCCTTAATAACCTTGTCCGCTAATTGCTTGCTCCATGCAGGTAACCTGACTCTGGATGTGATCGGTCTCAGCATCCATTTCAAGAGTCGCCAAAAAGGCATGAGGCATTTAAGTACCAAACGCAACAGCGACAGGAGAAACTTCCATAGAAACCTTAACAACCCTAAGCATAACATCAGGATTCCTTTAATCGGATTCCAAAGCAACATGCGGAACAACTTGTACAAAAAGGACAATATGCCTTTTGTCACTTGAATTAACATTACCACAAAACGCTGGGTTATGACACTCCATAATAAAAAATAGATCCAAACCCCTATAAATAGCCCTACAAACACGTAAAAACGCAGTTGGCCGTTATTGGTGAAGTACAACATGCGAAAAATGAAGAACGCTGCCGCAATCCAGTAAAGGAAGTCCAGGGTATGCTTGGACCATTTTGGGAAATGGAGCTGCCCGGCCAGCACCCGGTAGCTGTCGAAGGCGACTCCCATCGCTGCTCCGGAGAAGAGCATCCAGAGCAGCGTGATCCATTGTACGCTTGGGTTCATTTAAACAGCTTGCCGAGCAGGCTCTTATTCTTGGCCTGAGAACCGGGATTCAGGTAAATAAGTGAATGCACCTGACCTTCAATCGACAAAAGCCCCTCTTCCAGGCTGAGATTTTTAATATGTAAATTTTGCCCCCGAATGGTGAGATGCCCCAGCTCGGTCTGAAGCAGAAATTCTTCACTGTCAAAACTCTCCACATTTTGGACACCCGTTATGTCCAGCAGCTTCCGGTTCTGCATCCTCAGGTCATGAAACTTGCCCTTCCCTTGGTCGATCATGGCATGTACCCCTCCTTTTAACAATAGCTTATGGAAAGGTGCCTGTCTTTAGAACCCGGAAGCGCACTTCAGTGAAGATCATGGCATAAAAAACAGAAGCGTCCCCCTCACCCCATGTGAGAAGGACGCTTCATGTAACGGTTTAGGCTGCTTACCAGTCCAGACCGTGATCTTTAACGATCGGTTCTTCCTTGACCAAGGTATAGAGGCTGGTTGCCTCATCTTTACGGGTTGTCTCGGTAAGACGCTCGACCCGGACGGTCACGAGCTTCTGGCCAAACTGGACGGTGATCTCATCGCCCAATTTAACCGTGCTGCTCGGCTTAGCCTCACGGCCGTTGATCAGCACCCGGCCTTGATCCGATACATCTTTCGCTACGGTACGCCGCTTGATTAACCTCGATACTTTCAGGAATTTATCGACTCGCATTATTTTACAGCTTCTTTAAGTTTGTTGCCTGCTTTGAATGCAGGAACGTTCGATTCTGGAATTTCGATGGTGTTACCTGTTTGCGGGTTACGGCCTGTGCGTCCAGCGCGTTTACGAGTTTCGAAAGTACCGAAGCCGATCAATTGAACTTTATCACCATTAGCCAAAGCGTCCGTGATTTCGCCAAGGAAGCCATTCAAGACGTTCTCAACGTCTTTTTTTGTCAATCCACTTTTACCGGAAATGTTGTTGATCAGATCTGTTTTGTTCATGAGTTAAATCCTCCCAATTATCAGAAAAATATAAGATTTACGGTTATTCGGTTAAACCGCCTTGCACACTGCAAGATTTCACCATAAATGATTATTCTGGATGCCTTGCGGAATTCCTGCCGCAAATCCCTATTTTTTTATTTTTTCGTGAAAAGTTGCCTTTTTTCACCCGTGGATCCCGCCGCTGTGTGACGATCCCGATTTGGCAGCCTGCCATAGGGCTTCCATCTCGTCCAAAGTACTTTCCTCAACGGATTTTCCCTGCAAAGCAAGTTGCTCCTCTATGTAGCTGAAGCGACTGACAAATTTCCGATTCGTTCTCGAAAGAGACTCTTCCGGGTCTGCTCCGATGAATCTTGCTGCATTGGAGACCGCGAACAGCAGATCGCCCAGCTCAAGTGCCGTATCCTCGGCTGACTGACCTTCGGCCACGGCCTGCCGCAGTTCACCAAGCTCCTCCTCAATCTTCTGGAACACACCTTCGATGTTATCCCAATCAAAGCCGACCTTGGATGCCTTCTTCTGAAGCTTGTACGCTTTCATCAATGCGGGAAGATCCCGCGGTATGCCGTCCAGTACAGAGGCTTTCTCCGGGGAGAGGCCTTTAAGGCGCTTCTCCTCGGCTTTCATCTGCTCCCAGTTCTGCAAGGCCGATTCCGCGTCTTTGGCGCTGCTCTCGCCAAAGACATGCGGATGACGGAAGATCAGCTTGTCATTCAGGGCTTGAATGACATCGTACACCGTAAAGGTACCGAGCTCCTCCTCCATCTGTGAATGCAGCATAATCTGCAGCAAGAGATCACCAAGCTCCTCCTGCATATGCTCAGGGTCATCCTCATCAATCGTCTCAAGCACCTCGTAGGTTTCCTCGATCAGATTTTTGCGGATGGACTCATGGGTCTGCTCACGGTCCCATGGGCAGCCTTCAGGACTGCGCAAAATGCCGACAATTTCATGAAGTCTGGCAAACGTCCTCTGCCGGAGCTGGCTGTCATCACTTCGAGGTACATAGACCAGCGACAGGTTCCCGTAACCTTCGATACGATCCAGTTCGTAGAGCGGCACACGCTGAATCGCTTCCTCGCCTTCAACGCCCAGCGCATGGCCCACGATAACTGGGTAATCGTCCGGATACAGTTCCATCAGCGCCAGCTTGACTTCCGAAGCGGTAAACATGTCATACACCTGGCCGATCAGGGTATGCAGCTGCGGCTGAAGGACGCTTGCTTGAAGCTCAGCTGCATCGAGAAGCTGGAAGCCCTCAATGGGATCGAAACCAAGGCGAACGAAGGCCTCGTCCAGAAAGCTCTCACCGCCGAGCACCGTCAGGGTCACATTCTCTCCCGGGCAGCGCTCCCGCAACAACCGAACCGTGGCTTCCGCTACCATGGGATGTCCCGGCACCGCGTAGACAATCTCACGATTATCCTCAGCAGCTCTGGCCAGGTTGATCAGAGCGGATGCAATGGATTCGTACACCTCAGGAAAGGTGTCATGTGCTTCATACACATGGTCAAACGATTCCGGATTGACCTGGAATTCATTTAACGCAGCGATTACGGGATGAGATAATGTGCGCACATACACCTTCGATGCCCGCTGCATGGTTTTTATAATGCCTATAGTCAATCGATCAGGATTGCCAGAACCCAGGCCGACCACCGTAATGGATGCACTCATACGATACTTCCTTTCGCTCTTCGTCCGCCTTGTAGACGTCGTTATCGTACACTACTATATCACAGAAGATCAAACATCTCACGTTTGCCGTGCTTTTAGCGCAGCACACGCAAGGCCCGCAAGAAGGCTGCCAGCGGTCTTCCGACCTTCGGCAGCATCCGAAGCTCCTCCTCCGTGAGGAGCTTCGTGAGCGCGGCGCCGATGAGGAAGGCGCCGCCACCGGCCGCGACGCCGCTCAGGCTCCGGGCCGCGGAGGTAAGGCGGCCTGGGGCGAAGCCGGCCGCCGCCAAGATGCCGCTGGCCGTTTCGCCTGCGCCCCAGGCGGCCAGCGCCACCGCTGCGAGGACGGGCAGCGTCCTCGCAAGCTGCCCGCCGGCGTCAAGCCGTGCGCCGGCACTGCGTGAGAGCAGCGCGAGATTGAGCGCTGCGGCGGTCAGGTGCGCAGCCACGCCAGCGATGGCTGCGCCGGTAATGCCCAGCTGCGGCACCAGCAGCAGGTTGAGCAGCAGCTTCAGTCCAGCCGCTGCCAGCAGATGGAGCGCTGGCGCCTTCACGACGCCGATGCCCTGAAGCAGCGCGGCTGTAATCGTGCTCAGCGTCCCTCCGGCCGCCGTGAAGGCAATCACCTGCATCGTCCCCGTACCGGCTGCATCTTCGTACAGCATGATGTTGATCGGCTCGGCAAGCACGGCCAGTCCTACGGAGGCCGTCATCCCGATCAGCCAGAACCAGCGAAGGGCCATACGGGTTTGCCCTGCAACACGGTCTGACTCTCCTCTGAACTTGGCTTCCGCCAGTGCAGGAATAAACAGAACCGACAAGGAGGCAGCCAGCATCGTAACCAGCTGGACCAGCGGCAGACCCCGGTTATAGATCCCGAACTCCGCCATCGTCAGCGCTTCGCCAAGCCCGCTGGATTTCAACAGCCGTGGCACTGTGAAAGTGTCCACCAGTCCAATCAAAGGAACCGCAAGCAGACTGAGGCAAACCGGGATGCCGTAGGCAAGCAGGCGACGAATTAGAACACCTGCTCCCTCTTTAGTTACATCGGCATGCTGCCCCGAATCGTTCATATCCGGTATGCCGAATGTTGAACTTCCTTCTCCTCCATGTACCTTGCCTTGATACCCCTTGATGTGCTTCCGCCAGTACAGCCCCATCACCAAGAGCCCGGCTGCACCGCCGGCGGCAGACCCCAGGAGCGCCCCGGCCGCAATCATATCTGCACGGGCTCCGGCACGAATCATGTAGAGCAGCAGCGCAATCATAACCCCTACACGGACAATCTGCTCCGTAATCTGGGAAATCGCCGTTGGCACCATATTGTGCAGACCCTGAAAATAACCGCGCAGTACCGCCATCCAGGGAACGAACGCCAAAGCCAATGCACCTGCGCGAAGCGCAGGAACCACTTGGCTGCTTCCGATCCATAGGCCAATCCATGGAGCGCAAACATACATCAGGAAACCCAGGATTAGACCAAACAGCACCAAGGTGATGGAAGACAGCTTCAGCAGCCGGTGGCTGTCCTCGGTTCGTCCCATCGCCTCATACTCCGCCACATATTTGGAGACGGCAGCCGGGAAACCGACAGCCGCAAGGGTAATCATCATCATATAAAACGGATAAACCGTGTTGTAGATGCCGAATACGGCATCTCCGCCCATATTTTGCAGCGGTATTTTTTGCAATGTTCCAATCAGCTTGGACAGAATCGCGGCCGCACTGAGAATAAACGCTCCCCGCAGGAGCCTTACGCCTGTTTGATCTGGTTTCATAGCCTTCTTCCAATCCCCTACATGATCTTTACGGATCACCAATCAACCATAATACGGATGCCGTCATGTGTATCTCCATTATAACCAAGGGTAGGGGAGCGGTACAAAGCTATATCAGACAACAAAAACTCCCAACTGTCGATTGATCCTAAGATCAACATTCAGCGGGAGTCTCCATCCAAGGCGTCATATCCTCGTCTTACTGTTCCATTTGCTTGCCGAGGAAGCCTGCGGCCGTTTCAGACATCTTCACTTCCATTTCACCCATGTTCACGGATTCATCCTTGTTCATCAGCACAACGCTGCCAATCGGATCTCCTCCAGCTATGATAGGCGCAACCACAAAAGCGGACAAGGCTTCCGGGTTGTCTTTGCTGATCTCATAAGTACCGCTGTTGCTTTCCAGAACCGTCTTCCGATTCTCCATGCAGTTCTCCAGAAGGTTGCCAATCGGCTTGTCCAAATACTCCTTCTTGGAGCCGCCTGCTACAGCGATGAAGGTATCACGGTCAGAGATGATCGTGATGTGACCTGTGCTCTCATAAAGGGATTCCGCATATTCCTTCGCAAAATCGCCCAATTCACCGATAGGTGAATATTTCTTCAGAATGACTTCTCCATCCCGGTCAACGAAAATTTCGAGCGGGTCGCCTTCGCGAATCCGCAGTGTGCGTCTAATTTCTTTCGGAATGACCACGCGCCCGAGGTCATCAATACGGCGGACGATACCAGTAGCTTTCATGTCACTTGTTGCCCCACTTTCATTAAGAAGATTTTTCAACTACTGTTCCATTCGGGAAGAGGATGTCCCCAGGTATATAAGAGTTAATGTCTGACCATAGTATTCATCCATTCCCAATTCCTTATACATCATCTACCCTCTGTTGGTTGCGAAATCCAAAAATAAATTCATCAGGTCTTGGGGAAAAAAATCCATAACGCGCGATTTCGCACGTTATGGATTACAAATCCCGCCATTTGAGCCATTCGCTGTCTTACAATACTTGAATATTGGCAGCGCAGCACAAGATAATTAACGGGACGCTTGTCCGTCAAATTATTTGCCCGTGTCTTCCTTGCCAGCATCCGGCGTCTGGTCACCCTCAGCCGGTTTTTCGGTTGTGCCGTCCTTCTTCTCGTCACCTGTGCCTTCAGCAGGCTTGTCCGTATTCTCGCTCTTCGGAAGATCCATGCTCTCAATCAGATCGTTAAGCTCATTCTGCATGAAGTTATCGATCTTCGCGGAAGCAAGCTCGTTCAGAATGCCTTCCTTCTGATCGGCAGGAAGCTTGTCATATGCCACTTCCTCGCGCTTCTCCACCTTCATGACATGGTAGCCGTAATCCGTCTCAACAGGAGCGCTGATTTTGTTCAGCTCAAGCGTCAGAGCTTTTTCCTTGAATTGCGGTACCCAAGAACCCGCAGGTTTGTTCTCAATCAGCCCCCCCTTGTCCTTGGAGGCCGGATCCTGAGAATATTCCTTCGCTACTGCGGCAAAATCCTCACCTTTGTTCAGCTTGGATTCCACTTCCTTGGCGATTTTAAGGGCTTCTCCCTCTGGTCGGTCCTTGCCTTCCGCATCTTTAAAGCTCACCAGGACATGGCGAACGCTGATGTTGGTATAATCCTTCTTGTTTGCCTCGAAATCCTTCTTGATATCCTCTTCGGAGACCTGATTCTTCTCGTGCTCCATTACAGTCAGAACACGAAGCATGTAGTTCTTCAGGTCCTGCTCGGTCAATTTCTGCGTTTCCAAAGCTGCTTTGAACTGATCTTCGCCCATACCGTTCTTCTGCTGCTTGAGCAGATCATCGGCTTGCTTCTCGGCAGCTTCTTTTGCTTTATCGTCAGCTTTGGCATACAGGTATTCATACGCTACGCCCTGCTTGGCCAAATACTCTTTAAATTCATCCATCTGCAGAAATTGGGCGTATTCCGGAGACATGAACTGGATCATGCGCTGCTCCAGATCGAATTCCTTCTCGGTAATTTCTCCGCCTTTATATTTCACAATGACTTTACTGTTATCTTCTTTGGCACCCTCGGTTTTGTCGTTTCCGCATGCAGCGATCATCGACATGGATAGTACGGCTGTGATGGATACAATGAATGTCTTCCATGCCTTTTTATTTCTTAACGGCATTTTGTAGTTCTCCCTTCAGGTTGAATGGCCCTTGTGCAGCCTCCAGGAATTGTTCCAGCAATTCTAACAATTGTTGATCGGAAAGTCCCTTGCCTTTAATGCGAATAGCCATCGCAGGTCCTTGTTCAAATTGTACACGTCTTTCAAACATATTTCCAATCTGCGCAAGACCTGCTGTATTAACCGCCTTGTCCTGTCCTTCATAGAACTGCAGCAGCACATCGTCTCCGCGCTGAATAATCGAGTCGATCCCGTACGTACGACCATATACCTTCAAGCGGGAAACAGCAAGCAGGTTACTTACCGCCAGCGGCAGCTCGCCAAAGCGGTCAAGCAGCTCATCTTCAAGCTCAGCCGATTCGTCAATGGACGAGACGACCGCCACTTTTTTATAAATTTCGATTTTCTGAATGCTGTCATAAATGTAATCCGATGGCAGGTATGCGTCAATGCCCAGATCGATGGATGTATTCCAATCTTTTGTCGGCAGCGCAGGCTCGCCCAGCATGCTGACTTTGCGCTTCTGAATTTCCTCAGCCAGCATCTGCGAGTAGAGATCGAACCCGACAGAAGCAATGAATCCATGCTGCTCCGCTCCAAGCAGATTGCCGGCACCGCGAATCGACAAGTCCCGCATCGCGATCTTGAATCCGGAGCCAAGCTCCGTGAACTCTTTGATCGATTGCAGACGCTTCTCCGCCACTTCGGTCAATACTTTATCGCGCTGGTACGTGAAGTAAGCGTAAGCGATGCGATTGGAACGCCCTACACGTCCGCGCAGCTGGTACAGCTGGGAGAGACCCATTTTGTCCGCATCGTGCACGATCAATGTGTTTACATTCGGAATGTCGACACCCGTCTCGATAATGCTCGTACTGACCAATACGTCGTATTCGCCATCCAGGAAGTCGAGAATTGTCTTCTCCAGCTCTGTCTCCGACATTTGACCGTGGCCGACACCCACTCTGGCCTCCGGCACAAGCATAGATATCTGAGCGGCCATCTCCTGAATGCCTTGAACCCGATTGTAGAGGTAGTAGACCTGACCGCCACGGGCCAGCTCACGCTCGATAGCTTCCCGAACCAGGGTCTGGCTGTGCTCCACGACATAAGTCTGCACCGGAAAACGATTCTCCGGCGGTGTCTCAATAACCGACAAATCCCGAACGCCGAGCATCGACATATGCAATGTGCGGGGAATCGGCGTTGCCGTCAGCGTCAACACGTCGACATTGGTCTTCAGCTTCTTTAATTTCTCCTTATGCGTAACGCCAAACCGCTGTTCTTCATCCACGATAAGCAGTCCCAGATCTTTAAACACAATATCCTGAGACAGCAAGCGGTGTGTACCGATCAGAATATCGACGGAACCCTGCTTCACCTTTTTGATCGTCTCATTCTGTTCCTTACGGCTGCGGAAACGGCTCAGCACCTGAATGTTGATCGGATAATTGGCAAAGCGCTCCCGGAACGTCTCGTAATGCTGCTGCGCCAAAATCGTTGTCGGTACAAGTACCGCAACCTGCTTGCCTTCGATGGCCGACTTGAATGCAGCACGAACCGCCACTTCGGTTTTCCCGTAACCAACATCGCCGCACAGCAGCCGATCCATCGGTCGATTTTGCTCCATGTCTTTTTTGATCTCGGTAATGGCACGGAGTTGATCGGGTGTTTCGTCATAAGGGAACATGTCCTCGAATTCCTGCTGCTCTGACGTATCTTTCTCAAATCCGTATCCGGGAGCGGACTGACGCTCGGCGTACAGCTTAATCAGATCATCGGCAATATCCTGAACGGAGGAACGGACCTTGTTCTTGACCCGGGTCCATTCATTTCCGCCCAGCTTGTAAACCTTCGGCTCTTTATCTTCAGAACCGACATATTTCTGGATAAGATCGATCTGTTCAATCGGAACGGACAGCTTATCGCCACCAGCATACAAAATATGCATGTAATCCTTATGGATCCCGTTGATCTCCAGCGTCCCGATCCCCATATATTTCCCGATACCGTGGTTTTGATGCACCACATAATCGCCGACTTTGAGCTCTGTGTAACTCTTGATACGCTCGGCGTTGTCCATATTCTTCGTGCTTTTGCGAGTTTTGCGCTGCTTCGAGGAGAACATTTCGCTCTCTGTAATGATGGCGGCATGGACAGAAGGCATCTCGAAGCCATTCTGCAGATGCCCTTCAAGCATCACCGGCTCGTCAATGCCATAGTCCTGCAGCACTCGCCGCATGCGGTCCATCCGCTCCGCATCGCCCGCCAGCATCATGACCTGAACGCCAGATTTCTTCCAGCGCTCCATCTCCGCCTTAAGCACGTTCATCTGACCATGGAAATCCTGCATGCCGCGCGTGATGACATTAATGATGTTCTGCGGCTGCATTCTTGGCACCTGACGCAGGAAGATCGAGATCAGCAGGCTTTGATATGGATGCTGATAGATCAGTTCCTCCGTATCCAGCGACAACGGCAGCTCCGGAAGGGATTTGCCATTCTGCATCAGATGCAAATTCCATTCGGCCTCATCCCGTTCCAGCTGCTTCGCTGTTTCGAGCAGACGTGCCGGTTCATCCATAATCAGAATGGTATCCTTCGGCATGTAATCATACAGATTGGTCTTCTCCGGATATAACAAAGAAATATATTTATAGAGCTCAGGGAAATAAATCCGCTCGCGCAGCATTTCAACTTCGCGGTGTATTTCATCCCGCAAACGGAGCTTGGCTTGGCGGTCACTCATACGTTCGAGCTGCGCCTCCAGCAGACGAACCACTGTATCAGCCGTACGGCTGAGCCGCTCCGAATCCGCAATAATCTCCTTGCACGGGGTGATGACCACTTCCCGAACCTTATCAATCGAGCGCTGATCGATGGGGTCGAATGTTCGAATCGAGTCGATATCCTCATCAAACAGCTCAATACGGTAGGCCATCGTCGTTGTCATCGGATAGAAATCGATGATGCCGCCGCGGACACTCATCTCACCGCGGCTCTCAACCCGTTCCACCCGCTCATATCCCATCTCAACCATCCGATTCAAGAAGGAATCCAGCACAAGCGTCCCGCCATCATGAAGCACGATCCGGGCATCCGACATCACTTCCGGTGCTGGAAGAAGCCGGCGCACGCCGGAAAATGGCGCAACGACAATACCCCGGAAGCCCCTGGCACAGCGGACGAGTACATCAATCCGTTGTGCCAGAGTCTCGGGGCTTGATACCGCCGACTCAGCCGCTACCAGTTCATTCGCTGGGTATAACAGCACTTGATCAGATGATAGCGCTTCCTGCAGATCATCCGCGATTTTCTGGGCTGAAAACATATTATGAGTCACAACGAGCAGCGGGCGCTGCTGGTCTTGATGCAGTGCAGCCATTAAGATTTGCCTGGACGACCCGGAAAGACCGGAGATCAATTGCTCCCTCATACCGGCATTAACCCCGGCCGTAATGGATTTGAAATCCGAATCCTTCGAAAATACATCAATAAGTGCTTGTAACAAAAGGGGGCACCTCTCTTATGCAAAAGAAATGAATTTCCTAGAATCTATTTCTCATGGAATTTTAAACATTTGCCAAAAAATTATAACCGAAAAGAAGCCTTGAGCAAAACTGCCAAGGCTAGGGCAGCGGCAGACTATGCCACTGTATGTCTTCTACGAAAAAGCATCGTGTACCCCATTATACTCTCATTGCAGGGGATTTGCCAAAAGACTAAGCTCCGGATGGGCTTCGAGCGCTTCCCTGCAATGATCGCAGGTTACCCGAACCATAACTTCTCCGTTAAAATCATACGCTATTATATCCTTGCGTTCCTCAGGGGTCAAGGAATCAAAACCAAGACGTGCTTCGGATACATGATTGGAATCGATACGGCCCTGAAACGCTCGACAGTGTCTACAAACATAGGTTATCGCCATCATATGCCTCCTGAAGGTTGTATATACCTTCAGTATGCCCGGACTTTCCTTGTTTAAGACGCTGTTCTTCTGCTTCGGGAGCCTCAATACATCTCTTGTATGTCTGCATCATATGATGCTCCTCTAGGATTTGTTAAACTTCGCCATCGTCTGTTCAAAGGTATGATCCAGGCTGAACTCCAGCGCATCGCAGGTTTCTTCCACCATGCTCTGCAGCTGCTCACGCTCCTTCTTCGGAAAGGTGCCCAGCACATAGTCTACGATGGCATAACCCGGCTCCGGCCTGGATATTCCCATGCGGACACGGTTAAAGCTTTGAGTGCCCGTATGCTGAATGATGGATTTGATGCCATTATGTCCTCCCGCACTGCCCTGATAGCGCAGACGGATCTTGCCAACGACGGTATCCAAATCATCATAAACTACAATCATATCTTCCAGATTTACTTTATAATAATCCATATAGGCGCGTACAGCCTCGCCTGAGAGATTCATAAAGGTCATCGGTTTGATCAAAACGGTCTTGGAACCGCCAATCATCCCTTCGGCGATGACCGATTTGCACTTGTTCTGATTGAACTTCATGCCATGACGCTCCGCCAGAGCATCCAGTGCCATGAACCCAACATTGTGGCGTGTCTTCTCATAAGCTGGACCAGGGTTGCCCAGTCCGACAATCCATTTCATCACTGGTTGATTCCTTTCACGATTTATACTTTCTTCTTTGCGCATTTCTGAGTACAATATGAACAAAACCTATTGGCGTAATGCCCTCATAAGAAGGTGAATCGGCATTGAAAGCTTTTGAACAGAAATTAACGCATCACAGCCATTTTCAATACCATATGAAGCATGGCATCCCCGTTCAAGTCTATGAACTCGGTTGTCACATAGACGTGGGTCTGATCACTGCAGTCGACGCCTATTTTGTTGAGCTTGAGGGAACGCTGTACAATCGGAGTACGTTCACTTTCATTTCCAGGCCCGGATACTGACATGGCCAACCGTGTATTAACAGGCCTCTATTATGAAAACGTTTACTTCACAGTTGTTCAACTGCGATGCCGGGGTAAGGCCGAGCCAAAGTCACCATAGCCGACAAGGGCTACATTTCCTAATAAGGAGATGTAACCCTGTCCGGCACGGTTTATTATTCTATTTCAAACAATTTACTAATCGATAATTCCTCGTGAACCCGAATGATGGCTTCTCCCATCAATGGAGCAACCGACAGCACGGTCAGCTTGCTGCTAGGATTAGGATTGGTGATCGGAATGGTGTCTGTTACAACAACTTCCTTCAGCGGAGAGTTCTCCAGACGCTCATGGGCAGGGCCCGAGAGAACCGGATGTGTACAGCACGCATACACTTCTTTTACGCCGCCTTCCATCAACGCGTTGGCACCCAGCACAATCGTTCCGGCTGTATCGATAATGTCATCGATCAGAATGGCTGTTTTGCCTTCGATATTCCCGATGATGTTCATGACTTCACTGACGTTCGGCTCCGGACGGCGCTTATCGATAATGGCCAGCGGAGCATTCAGGAAATCAGCCAGCTTTCTTGCACGAACCACACCGCCGTGATCCGGAGATACAACGACTGGGTTCTCAATCTGCTTCGAGCGGAAGTATTGTGCAAGAATCGGTACGCCGAGCAGATGATCCACCGGAATATCAAAGAAGCCTTGAATCTGCATCGCATGCAGGTCCATCGTTATGACGCGATGAGCTCCTGCCTTCTCGATTAGGTTCGCAACCAGCTTTGCAGTGATCGGATCCCGCGAACGCGCTTTACGGTCTTGACGGGCATATCCGTAATACGGAATTACCACGTTGATGCTCTTCGCGGATGCCCGCTTGAGCGCATCGACCATAACCAGCAGTTCCATCAGGTTATCATTCACCGGCAGGCAGGTAGACTGTACGATATATACGTGGCAGCCCCGTACGCTCTCGGAGAGCTTTACTTGAATCTCGCCGTCACTAAAGCTGGTTGTATGCGATTCCCCCATCGGAATGCCGATATAGTCAGCGATTTGATGAGCAAGTTTAGGATTGGAATTACACGTGAATATTTTTAATTTAGAATCAAGATAAGTCATAGAATAAAAACCCTCCGTGCTGGTTCGTTGAATTAGGCTATCCGATCACCGCTTCCCATCTTCGCGAGAGAAGCAGGCGTATTACGATTTACTTGTTCTTCTTAGCAATAGCGCGTGCCCGAATCTTCTCTGCATATCCAGGCTTGTTCTCTTGACGCTGTCTGGCAATGGCCAGATCATTGTCGGAAACCGAATGCGTAATGGTGGAGCCTGCAACAACGAATGCGCCCTTGCCTACCTTCACCGGTGCAATCAAATTCACATTACTGCCGATAAATGCATCATCTTCAATCTCGGTAATGGATTTATTATAACCATCATAGTTGACAGTAATCGCTCCACAGCCGATATTGACGTTCTTGCCGACCTTGGCATCGCCAACATAACTGAGATGGGATACTTTTGAGCCGTTGTCAATCGTGGCATTCTTCACTTCAACGAAGTCGCCAACCTTCACATCTTCACCCAACTTGGCGCCTGGGCGGAGATAAGCAAAAGGCCCCACCGATGTCCGCGAGCCGACTTCAGCACTGCTGAGCACCGAATGTTTGACGCTGGCACCATTGGCGATAATGGAGTCTTCAATATCCGTATCGGGTCCGATCACACAGTCTTCTCCGATCACCGTATTCCCCTTCAGGATGGTACCGGGATAGAGCACGGTGTCAGAACCAATAGTGACATCAGCACCGATATACGTCGAAGCAGGGTCAATGATAGTAACACCGTTCAACATGTGCGTGCGGTTGATGCGCTCTCTCATGAAGCCTTCGGCCTCTGATAGCGCAAGACGATCGTTGACGCCAATCGATTCCGCATAATCATTCGTCTGATAAGCAAGCACGGTCTCGCCGGCTTGTTTCAGGATACCGATGCAATCGGTCAGGTAATATTCTTGCTGCGCATTCTGATTGGTTACCTTATCCAGTGCAGCGAATAGCTTTTTATTGTCAAAACAATAGGTACCGGTATTAATTTCAGTAACTGCGTCCTCTTCCGGACTGCAGTCTTTCTGCTCGACAATCCGAAGTGCACTGCCATCCTCGCCACGGATGACCCGGCCGTAGCCTTTGGGGTTGTCCATATGCGCGGTAAGCACCGTAGCGGCCGCGTTGTTGCTCTCATGAAGCTTCAAAAGATTTTCCAGTGTCTCTGAAGTCACCAGTGGAGTATCCCCGCAAATGACAATCGTGGATCCTTCCTCAGCGCCAAGAAGTTCCTTGGCTTGCTTCACAGCGTGACCCGTACCGAGCTGCTGTTCCTGCAGAACATATTCGGCTGCGTCTTGCAGATATGTGCGGACGGCTTCCGCGCCGTGACCAACGACCACAACACTGCGTTCACAGTTCACCTGCTGTACCGTTTGCAATACATGTCCTACCATCGGCTTGCCACAAACAGGATGCAGCACTTTATATAGTTTGGATTTCATACGTTTGCCCTGCCCAGCGGCGAGCACAATAGCAAATCTTTTCAAGGGCCATGCCTCCTCCTCTTGAACTCACTACTGAATATATATCATTCTACAAAAAAAGAAAAGAGAGCCATAGGTATGGCTCTCTTTTCCTTGAACCCCAATTGTAGAACTTAAGCGCCTTCTTCAATCACTTCTTCTTCTGTAGCCGCGCGCTCATACTCGGCCAATACAGCCGATTGAATCTTCTCGCGGGTACCGGAAGAAATGGGATGGGCAATGTCGCGGAATTCTCCATCAGGAGTGCGTTTGCTCGGCATTGCAACAAACATTCCATTGTTTCCGTCGATGACGCGAATGTCGTGAACGACAAATTCATTATCGATGGTAATGGATGCGATTGCCTTCATTCTCCCCTCAGAGTTAACACGGCGGAGTCTGACATCCGTAATTTGCATATGTGTTCACCACCTTTTTCCATCAGAGACTTGGTGTATAATTCCACACAGCAAACCCGAAATCCTTCTTTTTTCTACTATAAAATGTCCTAAAAACAGGAATTTTTTTTAGAAAGTGATATTTTCGACAGACTTCGGGCAAATTCGAATGAAAACGCTATTATATCGACAAATATCGCGATCCTATTTTTCGAAGTAATTACCTGGGTTCACGGTAATCCTCTTCGTTTTGGAGTCCACATCGCTTAGGATGGCGAGTGAGATATAGTCCTCCAGAAGCCTTTCCTCGGTTTCAACCGCTCCCGACTCTACCAATACACCTACACCTGCGACTTCGGCATTAAATTCACCCAGCAGATCGACCATACCTTGTATGGTACCCCCCGCCTTCATAAAATCATCCACAATCAGTACACGGGAGCGTTCTTTGAGCGCCCGGCGGGACAATGACATGGTGTGAATGCTCTTGTGTGAGCCCGATACATAATTGATGCTTACGGCCGATCCTTCCGTCACTTGATGGTCCCGGCGAACTAGTACGACCGGCAGGTTCAGCTGGGCCGCTGTCGCATAAGCCAGCGGAATCCCCTTGGTTTCCACCGTCATGACTACATCAATATCCCGGTCCGAGAATGCGGTAGCAATGATCTTGCCCGCCTCGTTCATCAGCGAAGGCTGTCCAAGCAGATCCGACATGTACAGGTAACCCCCCGGCAAAATCCGGTCCGATTGCTGAAGCTGCTGACACAGCTCCTCGGCAAACCGCAGCGCATGATCCTTGCGCAGCTTCGGAATGTGCCGGACTCCGCCCGCTGCACCAGCCAGCGTCTGGAGCTCTCCGAGCCCCTCACTCTCAAATACGTCCTTAATGATCGCCAAATCCTCACTGATCGATGACTTGGCCGCTCCATATCGCTCGGCGAACGTCGTCAGCGGAATCAACGTATGCGGTTTGGATAGTAAATATTGGGTCATGTCGACCAATCGTTCGCTTCGTTTTAATTTTTTCACTAGGGTTCCTCGCTAAATCCGAATATTATATGTTAAATATAACACTTTTGTACGTATTTATACAACTTCAATTGAAATTCGCCCCCGAATTGTCAATAATAACCGTTTCTAGGTAAGCAGGCGAACAGCATACACTTCCTTGCAGAAACCCCGCAGACCATTACAAATCCGGGCCACCTTGGATTCCTTCGATACCAGACCGAAGACCGTAGGTCCGCTTCCGGACATCAACGCTCCATCGGCTCCCAGCTTCAGCATCCCTTCCTTCAGCTGCTGAACCTCGGGGTGCATCTTCAAGGTAACCTCCTCCAGCACGTTGCCAAGCGATTGGCACATCAACTGGAAGCTGCCCTGCGAAAGCGCCTCTACCATACGCTCAGCGGATGGATGGTGCTGGATCTGCTCGCTGCGCAGACGGCCGTAAACTTCCGCCGTCGATACGTTGATCGGCGGCTTCGCCACGATCACCCAGCACTGCGGCGGATTCGGGATCGGCGTCAGCACCTCGCCGCGCCCTGTCGCCAGTGCTGTGCCGCCGGTTACACAGAACGGCACATCCGAGCCGAGCTCCGCGCCAAGCGCAAGCAGCTCTTGCTGGGGGATGTTCAGCTCCCAGAGGCGGTTCAACCCACGCAGAGTTGCCGCTGCATCACTGCTGCCTCCTGCGAGTCCTGCCGCGACGGGAATTTTTTTGTCCAGGTGAATGTGCACACCCTTCTTCACGTCGTAGCGCTCTTTGATTAGTCTTGCTGCCTGAAAGGCCAAATTCTTCTCGTCCAGCGGTATGTATCCTGCCTGTGAGGTGATGATGATGGTATCCCGCCTCTGTTCCGACATTTCGAGCCGGTCGGCGAGGTCGATCATCGTCATGACCATCTCTACCTCATGAAAGCCGTCAGGACGTTTATGGAGTACATCCAGCATCAAATTAATTTTGGCCGGTGCTTTTTCGTATATTTTCAAGAACGTTCACCTATCCTTAGCTTTTCCCATATGCTTGAACTTACCATATTCGGAGAAAAACATCTATTGCCTCTATCTTAACAAACTCCGGCGATGAAGTCATGGGACCGTCCGTTGCAGCGTACCCGTGCCGCTTGAGCCGCAATAAAATAACAGGGCCTCCCGCTTTACGGAAGGCCCTGCCCTGTGGTTTACAGATCTGATTTGCTAGCTGCCCGCTCTGCGAGCTCAATCGCCCGTTTTACCATGTTGCCGGCATCCTTGGCTTTAATGCCTCCCCAGCCTTCCTTCTGCACGGTGTCGTAAAATCCCAATTCCTTAGCCAATTCGGTCTTCAGTTGATCTGACATAATACTGCGCCTTCTCCGGCTCATCAAACCCGCCTCCTTGGAAAATGTATTGAGTATGGCATGAACGGCTTACAGCGCGTTGTAGAGGCCTTACGTAAAACTCCTCAAGGCTTAAGTCTCCACTGGCCGCATTCAGGCGGCTGAAGAGACCCGCGCAGCCTTAGTATGCGTTCCATCTCCCCTTGTCATTCCTCTGGAGAGCTGGCAACAACAAAAAACAGCCTCCCTGTGAGTGGAGACTGTTCTCGACATATCGTTATGACTTGATATAGGTGATTCGCATCTCGTTGTCATCACCGGTTACCATGATTTCCACGGTTTCGGTCAGAATATCGGCATAACTGTAAGACACACGTTTAAAAGTCTGCTGGTCTTGATCCAGCTTCACAATGAAAACAGAAGGGTACGTTTCTTCCAAAACACCAGTACGCTCGACGGTCTTCCGACGGCCACCGTTAGCCCGAAGCGTAATTTTTTGCCCTAAATGGGCATCGAGACTGCGTTTGATTTCCAACAGCGCATTTTTAGCCATTGTCGACGACCACCTCTTTCCTTGTCCATTATACCGAAGATTCAGTCATTTGTCAATTCAAAAACATTAATTATATCAGCATCAAAAATACCTTGTCAACGAATTTTTTTTGATCCCGTATTTCTCGTGTTCATTTGTTTTAATATGCGCTAAAATGACAAGCTTTATGTATTTTTTTTGACAAATTTCTTTGAGTTTCGAAAGAAAAAATAAAAAAACCCCAGCTTGTGGGGTTCTTCTTGGTTTGTCCTCAGCGGCTTGATTCAACCGCTAGCACTAGGATTTTAAAGGCTAGCTAACGGAAGGCGTAACCTTCAAAGTTGATAAATCCTGCAGTTTGGGCAGACCGATCCGGTAGCTGCCTCTTGTTTCGATTCCGCCCACGCCTTGGCTGCCGCTAATCGTATGATGGACGATATCATGAATATTCACGGTTTCCCTGACCGACGTATAAGCTGCCTTGGCAGCTACATACACGGGGTCCAGCGCATGGATGAGAATTCGCCCTGGCGAGCTGGCAAAATTGGCTCCTGCCTGCAGAAGTGCTTCGAAATGCGATTGGCACGCACCGGCCACAATGACCAGGGAATCCAGATTCCGCTCATACTGACGCGCTACCTGGATAGCCGTGACGAAGTTGTGTGAATTTTTATAGCTGTCCAAGCTATATAAGTCGTATGGCTGTCGTCTCTTGAGAACACCATCATGACCTGTAATCACAACGATATCGGGTCTTACCCGGGGAAGAAGACGATATAATGAATCGGCCATCGACGACTCATTGATATAATGGCCTTCCGCTGGTACCCGAAGCTGATTGTACAAGGCCATACTTTTCTTCAGGTACTGGGGATCTCCATCCAAATGCAGCACCTTGCCCGGCACGTCAAAGTATCCCTTATTCGCATGCTGGTCGCCTTCGATATTTCGCAGATTGGCCAGTTGACGCTCGCTCTGCTCCTGACGGTGCTTCTGAAGGCGGTCAAGCGACTCACTGGCTTTAATTTGTGCCTGCTTTGTTCGTTCGCTTACGGCGGGATGCGGGACCGTGACCAAATCATTAACGGGAGCGTCGGCCAATAACCGGAATTCCGTCCCTTTGATGACGATATTATTATTTTGCCGCATGCCTTCTACCCGGAACGTTACATCGCCGCCGTAGGATTTACGAACGACCAAGTCTCCCAAGTTCATCACAACATCACCCCTACCCTATGGTATGGGCCACTGTGACTATTGGTTCTTAGGAAGCTTCAATTTATCATGTTAAACCCCTTCCAGGGCCCCCTGCATGCGTCAATCCGCTGGTCTATCGAATATCGGCGTTGTACAGCACATTGCTAAGTTTGGCATACTCTTCGATGCTGAGTGTCTCTCCGCGCCGTGAAGGCACAATTCCTGCTTCCTGCAGCAGCTGTTCCAGCCGCTCACGTCCTTCACCCGCAAAGAACCGGCTCTTCAGGTTATTGGCGATGGTCTTCCGCCGCTGTGCAAAAGAAGCCTGTACCACTTCGAAGAAAAACCCTTCGTCTTCTACGCTAACAGGTGGCTCTTCCCGTACGGCTAGGCGAATAACAGCCGAAGCGACATTGGGCTGCGGAATAAATACCGTATGCGGCACGATACAGACCAGCTTAGGCTCACTGTAATATTGGACAGCGATGCTGAGACTCCCGTAATCCTTGCTTCCCGGTGCCGCAGCCATACGCTCTGCTACTTCCTTCTGGATCATCACGACGATATTCTCCAGCGGCAGCTTCTCCTCGAGCAGCTTCATCAGAATCGGCGTTGTCACGTAATACGGAAGATTCGCAACGACGCTGACTTTCGATACGCCCGCAAAGTCTTGTTGGAACAACTCATGAAGATCCACCTTCAATACGTCCTCATGATGAACCTTCACGTTCTCATAAGGCTCCAGCACTTCCCTCAGGATCGGAATCAAGCGCTGATCAATCTCTATCGCTGTAACCGTTCCTGCAGTCTGTGCAAGCTTCTCCGTCAATGCTCCGATGCCAGGACCGATCTCTAGCGCTCCTTTATCCTCATCTAATCCTGCGGCCTCCACGATTTTGTAGAGAATATTCTGATCGATGAGAAAGTTCTGACCCAAACTCTTCTTGAAGGAGAATCCATGACGTGAGATGATCTCCTTCGTCCGTCTTGGTGTTGATATATCCTCGAACCGGCTCATGATTTTACGCCCCCCTCTTCCAGCTGCGTCAGCGCGGCCAGAAATTCTTCACGTGATATTTGAAACGTGGCCAGTCGTTTATGAAACTGCTTGCTGTTGCAATATCCGATGCCCAGCAGGTTTCCCATCGCCATCCGTCTTGCCGCAGCCTCCGGATGGGCCGATAAACCGGCCTCCATCATGTCCTGCAGACTGATCAGGCTCTCTCTGCCCTCGAAGGAGGTGTGGACCCTCTCCAGCGCACGCAAAATGGCCTCAGGAGAGGCGTTCTCAACGCCGATATCCCCTTTTCGGGTAGCGTCCTCTTCCGGAATGAAGGCGTGTTTGCAGCCTGGCACGCCCTGCTCCACGATTTTCCGAATCCGCTCTCCTGCATGATCGGGGTCCGTTAATATAATAACGCCTCTGCGCTCCTGGGCAAGCGCGATGCGTTTAAGGATTTGCTTATTGATGGCAGAACCGCCCGTTTCGATCGTATCCGCGTCCACGGCCCGTTTAATGGCCACCGTGTCGTCCCTGCCCTCCACAACGATTACTTCTTTAATCATGCGATTGCTCTCTTCCTTTCCAAGCAAGGCCGGCTTGTACAGCGAATGGTCAGCTTCAAGCCCCATAGGCCTTATATTATTACTCGTTTTTTACAAAACAAAAGAAGAGGAAAGATTCCCTCTTCTTCATCATCATTTATTATAAGCTAAATAGTATAGCATTAGAATGGCATTGTAAATTGGAATTCATTCGTTTAGTTCAATTCAGGTTTAACCGGACCGATCACGTAAACAGTACGGCCGCTTTTACGTCCGAAATTCATGGCGGATTTCAACGAATCGTAATAAACATCAATTTTGTTTCCTTTGATGGCACCGCCCGTATCTTCCGCACGACGGAAGCCGATGCCTTCAATATACACCCACCATCCGATGGGGATGATATTAGGATCTACCGCAATCGTCCGACCTTCCGTCACACGTGTTCCGGATGCTGTCCGAGTGCCGATTCCTTGCTGCTCGGCAGAATACGCCGTCATCGACACGTTGTTCAATACCTTTTTGTATTTAAAATCAACGCCTGCCCGAGAAGCCACATTATTCTCCACCGCTTTGGCGGTTGTTACCTTTTTCGTGCCGGAGAGTTTAGCCGATGTTGCTTTCACATCGGTGGCTGCCGCTTGAGCAATAGCGGGTTTCTCCACTTTTTTCGTGCCTACAGCAATAATTTTGTCCTTCGTTCTGCGCTCAATCTCCTGGGAAACCTTGGTTTTGGAAACCAGCTTGCCATCGTGATAGACCTTCTCATAGTGATTTACCATGATGCCGGACTCACCCCGCTGAATCACGCGGTTATCACCCTTTTCGAGCGATGGATCGGCTGTCTTAATCACACGGAATTCCCGGTCTTCTGTTTCCTTAACGTTTTGTTTCGTAACGCGCACGACGTTGATACTCATATCGCTGGTAAGCTTCGTATGCTGTGCCGGTTGTACTATATCTTCACCCTGGATCGTAATGCCAGCTTCTTTCAGTACATGATCAACCGTATCCTGGGATGTAAATATGGTTTTGGTTTTGCTGCCAACTGTAACCTTGACTGGAACTGCCCGTTCAATGATGATCCGGTCGCCGTCCTGGATCGCACCGTTTAGAGGCATCGAAATCTGATCCTCTGGGCTCAACGTGATCGCTTGCTCATCCAGCAATTCCTGCAGCAATGATCCACGTGTTTCTACTGTGGTGACACGACCATCGACCACAAGCTGAACTTCCTTGCCTGTCTGATCATGTACAATCAACGAAACGAGAAGTGATACCGTAACGGCTCCCATCGTGCCGAGCAACATCAATTGACGCAAATTGTCATGCTTCCATCTCAATGCGTAAGACATGCTGGATGATTGTGATTCATGGGTTTCTTCAGGTTGAAAAATGCCCACTATTCCATCCTCCTTCATAGTCCCGCCGTCTTCAGTAACGCATGAATGCATTTGACGTGACTATAGCAATTATTCTCACAAGGCGCCCTGCTATCTATCTAACACCCTGCGTCAATTCCCGTCTTCCCGTCCATCTACCACCACCTCCTGATTACCAAGAGTATGATGATCCCTTCGCCATTATTCAAAAATAAAAGAAAGCCATTGAAAGAGTACTAGAGGCTCTAACGTGGCTTCCTGATGATTAGAATCATGGAAATGGTATGCACGAGATTTCCCCTCTTATTTCGCTTACGGAGTTAGCTGTCGGGTTCGGACGTAAGAGAGACGCCCTATATCCGGATACCCGCTCATGGCGAGATCCTTCAAATTCACCCCAAAGACCCGATAAAGAAATCAAATACGGCTTGGTGCATTCAGACCTGTATGCACGGCAGTATCGGTTCCCCCGTTCTCCAGAATTTCGGAGATTAAGCGAGACGGTTCATGAAATATTCGGCTGGCGATCTGCACATCGCAGCTTCTTATCACTGAAAAGATGATATCCTGTTTACATGCAGGTTGTAAAGCAACAATCAACCACATTTTCTGATGTAAATGGTTAAAATATTGTAATATCAACGCCTTTTCTGATTAAAAAACTTTAATTAATCGAAAATGCTCTCTTTTTCATCGCTTTTGCTCTCAATTTCGTTAAATGCCAAATCGTTCCAGTGCATTTTTAGTGGTAATTTGGGCCAATTCCTCTAAGGACATGCCCTTAATCTCGGCTGCGGTCTCCGCCACTAATTTTACATAAGCGGTCTCATTTCGCTTCCCGCGGAAGGGGTGGGGGGTCAGATAAGGCGAGTCTGTTTCGATCAATAATCGATCGAGTGGAACCTGCGCCAATACCTCTTTAGGCTGCTTCGCATTCTTGAAGGTAATCGGTCCTCCAAATGAAATATGGAATCCCATATCCAGACACATTTTGGCCGTTTCCCAGCTCCCGGAGAAGGAGTGCATTACACCGCCGACCTCAGCGGCTTTTTCCTCCCTCAGAATCTTTACGATATCTTCATGTGCATCCCGGTTATGGATGACAATGGGCATGTTCAGTTCCCGAGCCAGTCCGATTTGGCGGCGGAACACTTGATGCTGTACTTCTTTTGGGGATGTATCCCAATAATAGTCCAGACCAATCTCCCCGATAGCCACCACCTTCTCATGACTGCATAGGGAGGCGATCCAATCCAGATCCTGATCCTCCATGGTGATGGCATCTACAGGATGCCAGCCTACCGCTGCATATATAAAGTCATAGTTCTCTGCCAGCTTCATCGTGGTCGGGATGGTCTCCCGGTTAAATCCGATGTTAATCATCCGGCTCACGCCGGCTTCAAGCGCCCGCGCGATGGTTTCCTCCCGGTCCTCGTCGAATTGGGGAGCATCCAGATGAGTATGCGTGTCGAACAGCATGATATTACCCTCTCCTTTCCTGTCGTTTCCTTGTCGTATATTTTCCTGCAGCACTGCTTATACCCATCATGCTGCGGTTGTCCTGCTCACCAAGTTAATTCTGCTGCTTAAAAATCTCACCTATCTTCTCCGGCATCTGCTCCAGTAGCGGATACACCTTCTCCTCCGGAAAATAAAGATGATATCGCCCTTTATGAATGCCGCTGATAGAGCGTACAATATCGGACACCTCGGAAATTTCCCGCAGCTCATCATGCCGATCCAGAAGCAGGATCTGCTTCTCGTTAAGCGGCATATCAGAATGAACCTTATCATAAGGAAGATCGGTTGGAAAATCAATCTCCAGGTCATATTCCGGATGCAGCCCCGCATCGCGGAACGCTTGGCGTATCCCGTCGATGGTCTCCAAATCGATATTGTCGATTTCTACATATTTATAGAGCTTCCGGTGCATGAAACGGCCGCATAATTCGCCAAGAAGCTTGTCTTCCTCCTCGGTCCATTGCAGAAATGCCGTCTGAATAAGCGCTTCATCCAGGCGCAGGTATTGATTTACACCGATATTGCCTTCAAACAGGGCCGGAAGCGGCTCGACCATAAACCGGAAAGCGTACCCGTTGTCATGCAACTCTTTTGCACGGCGAAAGATTTGACGCAAGATGATCTCCGAACTTCGGGTGACAGGATGAAAATACACCTGCCAGTACATTTGGTACCGCGACATCAGATAATCCTCCACGGCGTGCATGCCGGATTCCTTGACCACCACGCGATCACGGAACGGCCGCAGCATCCGCAATATCCGGTCGATGTCAATGGTCCCATAATTCACTCCCGTATAATACGCATCCCGCAGCAGGTAATCCATGCGGTCTGCATCAAGCGGACTGGTTACCAGGTTCATGACAATCGGCTTATCATACGTCTTGTTAATGACGGAAGCCACTTTCTCCGGAAAATCTGCCCCAAGCTCCTGCAGAACCTTGTTAACACAAGTATCGCCAAGCAGTATCCGGCATGTCCAATCCTCGTGGTTCATATTGAAGGCTTCTTCTATAGAGTGGGAAAAAGGCCCGTGTCCCAAATCATGCAGCAGCGCCGCACAGAGAGCCACATGCCGTTCCTCGGCTGGCCAGTCAGAATACCCTCTCCGTTCGAATTGAGAGATGATTCTTCTCGTAATTTCATAGACACCCAGAGAATGAGAGAATCGGCTGTGCTCCGCTCCGTGGAAAGTCAGGTAAGAGGTCCCAAGCTGCCTGACCCGGCGGAGCCGCTGGAATTCCGGCGTATTGATTAACCTCCATATGATATCGTCCTGCACATGAACATAATTGTGGACTGGATCCTTGAACACTTTTTCTTCCGATATTGGGGAATGCATCCATCTCATCTCCTTATCATTTTGATGTGGATATGGCCGTTTAACACTTCTTTTGACAACTAATGTCGAACAATGTCGAATAAGGTAAAAACGCGCTTTCCAAATCGACAAATAGAAAATTGCAACAATAATTGGTTCGATTATGGTAATTCCTTTGTTATACAAGGGTTTTGTTCACTATACTTTCGTAAATAGGTTCCGATTTTTCAAAAATATAGGTTGACTGTTTTGGGAATCGTTGGTACTATAAATAACATAAAAACTAGAACTATGTCGAATTATGACTTTTTTAAATTATGGCGAGAGGGGCATTTATAAGTTATGATGAAATCAACAGGAATTGTAAGGAAAGTCGATGAGCTTGGACGGGTCGTCATTCCAATTGAGTTACGCCGTACGCTCGGAATTGGTGAGAAAGACGCATTGGAGATTTATGTAGACGGCGAACGCATCATGCTTAAGAAATATGAGCCTGCCTGCATCTTCTGTGGTAACGCTGAGAATGTCACTTACTTCAAGGGTAAAATTGTTTGCCATGAATGTATCTCGGAAATCCCTACACCTGTGACAAATTAAGATTTTTAGTATATAATAGCATTATTACACTTTGTTAATTCTAACCTTTTTCATATCTCCTTGGTACCTTCCTCGGCTTTGAACCCGGCCGCAGGAGGGTCTTTTTTTGAGATTAAAGAAAGTTTTCAGTGAAATGCAAGCAATTCTTCGATCCTTTACGGGTCCCAGCAAAGTTTTTAAAATAATCATCAAAGCATAGGCTCTACTTTGTGGGCTATTTGGCTATCCCCCTGCGCCAGGTATGGGTGGTCATGAATCTGCTAATAACCCGTTATATATATCCCGCTTCGATACACCGCGATCACCCGCGGTTTTTTTCATAGCATCCTTCCGGCTTAATCCTTCCCGCTCATAATGCTCTACATGCTCCTCCAGCGAAAGCTCCTGCCACCAGGCATTTTTCTCCCGAAGCTCTTCCTCTGCACTGCCCGCCTCTACCACCAAACAATATTCACCCAATGGAGGATGTTCCGTAAGCCACTCCAGGCACTCTGTCACGCTTCCGCGCAGAAATTCCTCATATCGTTTGGTCAACTCGCGTGCGAGGGTCACCTTCCGATTTCCCAGTACCTCTTGCAGGATCTCCAGCGTTTTCTTCACACGATGCGGGGATTCATAGAACAACAGCGTTCCCTGCGCCGATTGCAGTGCCTGCAGCTGCTCCACGATATTCTTGCGTTCCCGCGGCAAAAAGCCGATAAAGGTAAACCGTTCGGTTGGCAGACCCGAGACGATTAAGGCGGAAAGTGCAGCGTTGGCCCCCGGGATTGGAATGACGGAAATTCCCGCTTCAATGGCCAGCGAAACCAGGTCTGTACCAGGGTCTGAAATAGCTGGCAGACCGGCATCGCTGACGAGTGCCACATTTTTTCCTTCTATTATATAGCGTATGATTTCAGGACCGCTCGCCGCCTTATTATGCTCGTGATAACTGAACATCGGCTTGGACGGAATTTCGAAATGCGTCAGCAGCTTACGCGATTGCCGCGTATCCTCCGCTGCGATAATGTCGCATTCCTGGAGAATCCGCACCGCACGGTACGTCATGTCCTCTAAATTACCGATCGGCGTCGCCACCAAATAAAGTGAACCCGGGCTTCCCTCGTCCCGAGTTGCATAACTCTGTTGCACGATATTTCTCATTCTTTAGTCTCATCCTCATGTGATCCGTAGTAAATTTCCATGAAATCCGGGCCGTAATTTCCTTGCTCGTCATACACAATCAGCGGAGGCTTCAACCGTACCTCCGGCTTCCCATCCCGAATACCTTCTATGAGCACCATGTTGGCCTCCATATCTACACGCGGATGGACAAAACGGATGACTTTCGGTTCAATCCGGTATTTGCTCATCAGGGTAATAATCTCAGCCAAACGCAGCGGCTTGTGAACCATGCTCATCTTCCCGCCCTGGCGCAGCAGTTTCGCACAGGCTTCAATCACTTCCGCAAGCGTGCAGTGGATTTCATGCCTTGCAATCGCTTGATGCTCATTCAGCTTTAAGTCACTGCCATTCATCGGCATATAAGGCGGATTCACCGTAATCAGGTCATAGGCTCCATACCCTTTTTCCTTGTACAGCTCCCGCAGATCGCCTTCATGTATCGTGATCTGCTCCTGTAGACCATTCATCGTTACACTCCTTCTAGCCATATCGGCCAGTCTGGGCTGTATCTCGATGCCTTCAATCGGTGCACCCGTACGTGTCGACAGCAGAATGGGTACAACTCCGTTCCCCGTGCACATATCCAAAATGCGGCCCCGCCGTGGTACGCTGGCAAACCTGGCAAGCAGGACCGCGTCCATGGAGAAGCTGAAAACCTCCTCGCTCTGGATGATTCCAAGCTCATGGGTGAGCAGATCATCAATCCGCTCTGATGTCTGTAACAGCACTTCTTTCAATTTCATAGTTTCAACCCTTTATCTCCATAATAGATCCTTGCCTCGTATTGCCCTAACTAACCGCATGTCGGGCCTATAAAATACACAAAAGGCTGCTCTTCACATTGCATGACAAGCAGCCGTATGACGTTCTTATCGATCCTTACAGTATAACCTTTCCATTCTAGAAAAAAACCGTAGGCAGTTTCTCCTACGGCTTCTCATTTATTCAAAAAAGACAAGCAGAACAGGCAATCCCCTTCCGTGCGCAGATGTCCATAATAGACATTGCAAATGTGGAAGCCTTCATGATACAGCCGGGCCAGGTTATCATATCCCTCACCGACCACATCTTCTCCATGTTCCTCATCCTTCACATGAGGCTGAGGTTGTATAGCAACTGGGTTTTCAAATTCTGCCGGATTGACTTCCCTCTTTAATATTTTCCGGAGCTGTTCATTTTCAAGACTGAGGCGATGGTTCTCTTCCAGCAGTTCCTTGATGACCAGCTTAAGTCCACCCAGTTCACTGTGTATATGTCCCATCTGTGTTTCCAACTCTTGAATGAGCACAAAAATGTTTTTCTTCTCCAAGTCTACACCCCGAAAATAAACATTCTATTGGACTACTTGATGACAACGTCATCCATCGGAAGTTCCTTAACCTTTCCAATTTCAAACAGCTGAACATGAACCGTCCGCTTATCCGCATTAAGTCCGACTACTTTGCCTTCTCCCAGCGAAGTAACGACAAGCTTTCCAGCGGATGGAAGCTCTTCTTTCACGCTTTCATAATTATCATGCTCAAATTTCAGGCAGCACATCAATCTTCCGCATAGCCCGGAAATTTTAGTCGGATTGAGCGATAGGCTTTGATCCTTTGCCATCTTGATCGATACCGGCTCAAAATCACCAAGCCATGAGGAACAGCACAGTACGCGTCCACAGGGTCCAAGACCGCCGAGCATTTTGGCTTCGTCACGAACTCCGATTTGGCGAAGCTCGATTCGAGTTCGGAATATACTGGCCAGATCCTTAACCAGTTCACGAAAATCCACACGGCCTTCGGCGGTGAAGTAGAAAATGATTTTGTTGCGATCAAATGTGAATTCCACATCAACCAGCTTCATTTTCAGCTCGTGATCCCGAATTTTATTTAAACAGGTGGTGAATGCATCTTTCGCGGCGTGCTTGTTCTCTTCAACCACACGGGCATCGGAATCACCAGCGATGCGAATGACCTTCTTCAGTGGAAGAACAACGTCCGATTCACCAACCTCCTTCTTTCCTATCACAACTTGACCATACTCTATGCCTCTCGCGGTTTCCACAATGACGGATTGTTCCTTCTCCACGGGCAGATCGAGCGGATCGAAGTAATATATTTTGCCCGCTTTCTTAAAGCGGACACCTACTACACTGTACAAAAATAAACCCCCTTGTGCCTGTACATATTGGCCATTCTTCGGGCCTGGGGGTGTGCTCACGCCGGAGTGTTACCGCCCAAACCCATCAACAACTGCTCTAAACTGAGCTGTCCATTGACATTATAGCGTAACTTCTTCTGACACTCTGCGGCCAAATCCATGTATGACACCCACTGTGCTGTGCTGCGGGCTGACGCATGACCAGAGATATACTCCGCCTGATCTATGAAAACGAGAGACTCTTTCCTTCCATACTGGACATGGATCATGTCCTTAAACCATAAATGAAACATGCTGAACAATAGGTCCAGATGATCAGAGAGTTCTGTTTTGAACACTTTTTGACTCGCTGTAATCATAGCTGAGCCGCTTCGGTTCAAAGACTCCTTCCCTAATTGTAACACTACGTTTCTAATTTCTGCAAACCAATTCTCATTCAATATTTTCCTGCACTCATCAATTCCTGATGCAAGATGAACTGCGCAGCGCACAAGTGCAGCAGGATAACCTTCACCTACCAGGACCTTCTCCATCATCTGTGGATCCAGTGCCCGGAACGGTACTTGTTGGGATCTGGACTGAATGGTGGGCAGAAGTGCCTGTCCATTCTCGGCTATCAGGATAGCTACCGCCGGCGACTGCGGCTCCTCCAAAAATTTAAGCAGACTGTTGGCTGCCTGTGTTGTCATTTTCTCCGCCCGGTCAATAATATAGACCTTCGGATTGCGGTTCTCCGAGCGATAGGAAAATATGCGCTGCAGATCACGAATCTGATCGATCTTGATGCTGGCCCCATCCGGCTCGACCATCGTAAGGTCAGGATGATTGCCATGGTCCACCTTGCGGCATTCCAAACAATGCCCGCAGGCATCATCTTCAAGTTCCGTACAAAACAATGCCTTGGCGAACGTAAGCGCCGTCTGCATCTGCCCGGCACCGTTAGGACCGCTGAACAGATAAGCATGACTAACTGCATGGCGGCGCAAGGCATTTTGCAGCAATTGCTTCGCAGTCTCTTGACCTACGATATCATTAAAAGACATAAGTCCTCACTTTCTACCGATCCCCATGCACTTCATGGCCGTAACACCTCATGGATCGTTTTAAGCTTCCTTACAATTAAAATACAAGATTGATCAGCATGCCGCGAATTTCTCCAACCTTGTTCAGCAAATCAATTCTCCCCTGCTCCGTATCAAGCAGATCATCTGCCATAGCCAGCAGCGCAGAATCAACCTCATCTATGACATTATAACGCTTGCCGCGCCCCCGACGGTCCCAACCGCGTGTTTCCTTCATCTTCACACCGCGCCGAACCGTTTCCTCAAGGAAACGCCGAACCATCATTTTATAAGTCTTCAGCTCCCGAACAGTCATGACTTTGGCCAATCGGTCCCCTTGGAGTGCAATTTCACGCATTTGACGATTCAGTTCCTCATGGGTTGCACGTTCCCCCTGCTGCTGCATCATATCGGAGAATGATCGCTGCTGAATCGGTCTGGCGTTGCCATCCGGCACCGTGATTTCACTTTTCATGGGCCGAAAGCCCGGATTAATCTTCACCCTGATCCACCGCCTCTTGCGTAATTCTAGCATCTTAATAAAACGGAGGCATCCGGTACGTTCATAAATCGAACAACCTATGCCTCACGTGAACGTACCTTGAAATGGTTTTCTTGTCAAGCGATTTACCGGCAATCATCCGATACATTCAACACTTTATTTGGAGTTCATCTACATCATTACCTATTAAAGATCATCTCCCGAGTGCGGCGATCTACGGTAACTATTTTTATTATGATACAGAAGAGGTTCAAAAGATAGTCGATACAGGAGAACACAGCCGTCAAATATCCCAATAAAAACATCCGTTACGTGCTATCGCAGATCCAGAAAATGAATTTAGAAATGCTCGAATCGTTCAACAGGGAGCACAAATACCGTAGCACCGCCAACCTGTACTTCGACTGGAAGCGGTAGATAGGAATCTGTAGTACCACTCATTGGGGTTACCGGAGTGACCAGCTGCTCACGAACCTTACAGCTTGTGCGAATGACACTAAGCACGCTTTCAACCTGTGAATCGTCTACCCCAATCATAAAGGTGGTATTTCCCGCCTTCAGGAAGCCGCCTGTGCTGGCAAGTTTCGTTGCCCGAAAATTAGCTTTGACCAATGCGGCAGAGAGACGGTTGCTATCTTTATCCTGTACAATCGCAACAATCAATTTCATGGTAAACCCTCCTTGTTTAATTTGGACATCGTGTGCCCCTATCACTACTTATTTGACAAACAACCTCAAAAATCCTTTAATATCGTGTCTTCCAGGTGACGATTCATTTCCCGTTCGACCTGTGCCGGTGTCTTGGAAGCATCCACGATGCGAATTCGATCCGGATTACGCTCTGCTACCAGCAGATAGCCCTCCCTAACTTTCTCGTGAAATGTCAGGTTCTCCATATCCAGTCGATTCCATTCTCTTTCGGCATTCGCTGCAATCCGTGAAAGGCCAATCTTCGGCTCGATATCAAACAACAACGTCAAATCCGGCATCCGGGTATCGATGGCGAACTGATTGATGCTCCACACCTCTTCCATCCCCAATCCGCGTGCATATCCCTGGTAAACCAGGCTGCTGTCCACGAATCGGTCACAGAGCACGGTCAGTCCCTGCCTTAATGCCGGCTCCACCTTCTCCACAAGATGCTGTCGGCGGGCTGCCGCATATAATAATGCTTCGGTGCGTGCATCCATCGCGGTGTGCTCCGGATCCAGAATAATGGAGCGAATCTTCTCCGCAATCTCAATGCCCCCAGGCTCGCGGGTAATCAGATAAGGGATCGAATGATTCTGCATAAAGGCGGCGAGTCTGCCCATCATGGTCGTTTTACCGGATCCTTCTCCTCCTTCCAGGGTAATAAATAGTGGTCTGCGATTATTCATAAGTATCCTGCTTTCATCTTTTGTTGATCACGGATCTGGAAAGTTATATGTGTCGACTATCGGTATCAGTGTATACTTCGAGTTCCTTGCCTCATAATTCCTTAAAAACGACAATGCTTGCCAGTGTTGGATCCTTGATGCCCTGGCACTTGGCCCCTGCCTCCCTTAATGCCAGCATTCTCTGTGCCATCTCCATGGCTATGACCTCGCCCGGATACAGAACCGGAATTCCTGGCGGATAGGGAATCACCATCTCCGCGACCGTTCGTCCGGCGCTGCTCTCTATTGGCACGGACTCCACCCTCTCCCTGTCGATCGGCTTCAGTGAAAAGGGAACCGGAGCTGAATAGGGAGTTTCCCCGGGCAAATTGTTCCACGTGGAAACATTGGGGATTACATATTCTTCAGTTAACAAGCTAGCATCGATATCAAAATAATCAAGATTTTCTTCCGGACGAAACGCTGGCTGCTCATACCTCGTGAAATCCCCCTGATCCCGCAATTTCCGGATCAGCAATTCCGTACCCTCTGTTTGATCGCCTGGTTCAGTCCCGGTCTTCTCCAACGCCTCCTCCTGCTCTACAATATGCACAAGAGCCCATAAGACGTGATTCGCATCTTCCTGTGTCGACCCTAACGTAAACAATAAGACGACGTGCAGCTCGTCGCTCATCTCCGGCACACAGCCGCGCGCCTCTAGTGCGCGCTGAAGTGCATACCCGCTCAGGGACCCGGTGCGGTCATATATGACCGCTTTGAACGGGTCCTGGCGGGTATACGCCGCAGCGGCTGTGCCCGCGGCGTGTTCCCCGGGCTGCGGCGGCTGCAGCAGCCCGAAGCGCGGCAGCTTCGCTAGGCCGCGCTGGAAGGCATCCACGGCGGCAAGGCCAGCCGTGAAGGCGCCTGCGCCCTGCGTGTGCAGCAGGCGCCGCGCCAGGTCCAGCGAAGCCATGAGCGGGTACGAGGGGCTGGAGCTCTGGACCATTGCCAGCCGCTGACGCAGCAGGCTGCGGTCGAGCAGCCCGCCCTGTACGTGCAGCATGGCTCCCATCGTCATCGCGGCTAACATCTTGTGCGTGGATTGAACCACGCCATCCGCGCCGCAGGACAGGGCATTCATCGGCATCCGGGGATGCTGCCCGTAATGGGCTCCATGCGCCTCATCCACAAGCAGCGGAATTTCATGCCCATGGCATGCCTCTGCTAGCGGCCTCAAGTCGCTGCCCATCCCGTAGTAGTTGGGCATCGTTACGACGGCCCCTCTTGCCTCCGGGTAAGCCTCAAGCGCTGCTGCCAGCGTTCCCGCAGAAGGAGCAACAGCCAGACCACTGGACTTGTCCATTTCCGGCTGAAGAAAGACCGCCCTTGCCCCTGCCAGCATTAATCCGTTTAAGACAGACTTATGTACATTCCGTTGTACAAGCACGATATCCCCAGGCTCCCGGCATACCGTTAGGATTAACGCCAAATTGCCGGCAGTACTTCCACCCACGAGGAAAAAGCTCTCCTCGGCTCCAAAACAATCTGCTGCCAGCTCCTGTGCGTCCTGAATGACCCCTTCAGGATGGAACAAATCATCCGTCCCGGTAATTTCCGTCACATCAATACGCATGGCTTCATGCAGCATGTCCGCGCCTTTCTTGTCTGCCTCGTATGCCCTGCCATTCTTGTGACCGGGTACATGAAAAGAGGAAGCCCCCCGATCCCGGTATAACGCCAATGCTTCTGCAAGTGGGGCAAGGTCTCTATGTGTAGTCATCGACATATCCCTTCGGATTACATTCTCTAACCTATTTTAACGCAATTTGAAACCTACGCCTATGCCCCAATCCCCTAAACAGCCTGCACAAACAAAAAAAGGCCTTCAATTCAGGCCCATTACACGCGTATCGCGTCTATGCATTTTTAGGCATGGCAATCTGTTTTAATTGACGGATAAAAAAATGATATTTGGCGTCTTCCGCACTGGTATGAACGATTTCCGATTCACATTCCTCGCATACGAATTGCGATACAATGGTGATTCCGTCTGTCTTGGACTGATTGCATATGATACACACGTGTTCGGTCAATTCTTCCATAACCATCCCACCTTGATCCTTTTACTATTAGTATGACACAGTTTCTATTATTTTAAACCTTTTCATAGGATATCTTTCTACGCTTTATTTATATGTACCCCTTGCTGGCCTTGTGTCTGTACCTTTTTTTAACTTAATAAAAATATGATTTTGTCCGATAAAAACATAAAAGACTGTTACTTCTTGTCTATCGAAATTTATCTTATACCTAAGGAGGACGGCACAGCCCAATGGCAGATCCACACGGTCAAGCCACCTTTTATCACTACCGACTCATTAAAAAAATTCAGATTTCCAAAAGCTTGCTCATCCTTTACCTAAGTCTGCCTGTGCTCGCTGCAACTGCGGGGATATTTACGGTATCACCCTATATCCCGCTCTATATGCTAATCGCCTTTCCGCTTATGCTATGGATCCAGTATGTCATCGGGCATACGGTGCTCATTCTGCTCGGAGCAGGCTACCGGAAGCGCTGGCGCTTTCGTCTAAAGCTGCCGTGGCTTGGCTATATACCGGATCAACACGTCAGCTTGCGTGTATTCACTTTGGTACAGTTCTATACCTGCTGGGTAGGGATTGTCTTAAGCGCTATCATGGCTTTCTGGTTACCGCTGCCTTTAGCGATTGCGCTAGCATTCTGGCATCTGTGGCTTCTTCTCCCCCGTGGCTATACGATGCTGCGCCTGACTGGTCAGCGTAAGGAAGGCATGTTAAAAATGAACGAACAAGACATCTCTTACTACATGCAATAACACAGTAAGCTGTCTTCCATCTACATGGGTACATATAGTAATCATCCAGTCCATCATTAAAAAACACCTCATTCCGAAGTGGTCAAGACCCCATTTTATAGACATTTGAAAAAAACCTAGGCGGAAAACTGGCGTCGATACTCTACCGGCGTCAGTTTTTTTAGTTTTCGTTGTGGTCGTTCCCGGTTATAAAAACAGAATGTATTTCTCAATTTTGTTTTGTGCTGCGGTGACCGTTCGGATATGAAAGGGTAGAGTCCTTCCGTTTTGAGATGCGAGAAGAAGCTCTCCATCGAGCATTGTCATAACAGTTTCCTCGTCGAGACATGCTGATTCGGGCGCCAACCTTTGGCTGGCAGCATGTCGTGGTAAGCATGAGACGTGTACTGGAAACCCTGATCGCTATGAACGATCCATCCGGTCACGTCTTTTTGTTTAACAAATGCTTTGCTGAATGTGCGGAGCACGAGTTCATTGTCGTTGCGTTCGCCCCTGTCGTAAGCCACAATTTCGTTATTAAACAGATCCTTAATGGCTGACAGGTACACCCAACGCTCTCCAACACGGTACTGAGTAATGTCAGTTACCCATTTCTGATTTGGTTTTTCCGCAGTGAAATCCCTTTTCAGACGGTTCTCCGATACACGCTCAGCAGCTGCACACGTGCTTCCAAATCGTCTCTTACGGCGAATTCGAGATTGAATGCCGTGTGCTTGCATGAGACGAAGGACCTTCTTGTGGTTCATCCAAATCCCTTGATCTTGCCAAAGAAATAACTGAAGCAGCCGATAGCCATACTTTCCTTCATAACGCTGATAAACTTGAAACACCTGCTTCTTTGCCTTTGCATCACGATCGATTCGTTTGCGCTTTAAATAAGCGTAATAACCACTTCGGGACACACCAAAAACGCGGGAGAGTTTCTGGACATCTCCGTATGCTGGCTACCTTTTCCATGATCTGATAACTCTCTTGTTTACTTCCTCCTTCCAAGCGACCAAGCACTTTTTTAGCAACTCATTCTCCCGTTTCAACTTTTGCACATACCGATCCTGACTCCTATATTGCTTCCGACGTCCCCGTCCATCCAGTAGACCGAACCCACCTAGCTCCCTATATATTTTCTCATCCACTTTTTCACACGATCCGAGTCCTGAATCTCCAGGTGCTTCGTAATTCGGCGATACGTCCATTTCTCATCGATGTGAAGACGAATAGCTTCCTTTTTCATTGGCAAATTGAATAGGTCTTAAACTTTTGTCCCATAAAAATACACCCCCTAGAAATTTCATCGGTTAAACCCGGGGGTTTTTCCAATGTCTATTCTAAGGGGTGCACTTCAAAGCCGGAAAGAGGTCTTTATTCATTCGCTTTGTTGCTTTCCAATCCTTGTATGACTTGTTTCTTAAACTGAGCAGGAACGGTGATTATGAGAAAATCGTCATGCACCGACAGGTGGACGATATTTTTTCCTTTTTCAAAAACTAATGAAGAACCATTGTCTTCCGTTTCCTTCTGCTTCCATCCCCAGGACACGATTTCATCCAGGTAAGCTTCAGGTATACTATCGTCTTCCTTCAGCCCCGGAAGCGCATAACGTACGTAGTCCAAATCACTATTGCCTGTGGTTTGTTCGGTTTTATTCGCTTCCTTCGGAACCGGGAACGACTTTACATTCGCCGCACCGTCGAAGGACTTCCAGCTTGGTTCTGTGGATGCGCCGCATCCGGATCCGATTAACAAAATCGTACCCGCACATATGATCTCTGCTACACGCAGACTATTTTTACGCAACATGTAATTGTCCTCCTTCCCCCACAATAACCGGTCTCCAGATGAGTATTCGTAGTTGGTTGGTTAATGGAGAACCCTCCAATCAGGCCTTCATTCCTATAGCCTGCGTAAATCGGTAAGCACTTTCCCGATTATGCCTAATTCTATTATACTGATTTTCTGCGTGATATCGGTAACAAAATCTTCATCTGTTTATGTTAATTTTATGACCATGTTATATAACAGTTACGGTTATTGACGACTCAACACAATATCATTCATGAGTCGGACAACCTATTCTCCGTAAAAAGCAA